>MU717950.1:91332-107510 GCA_026770625.1 Nicotiana glauca
GTTGAGACGTAACTTATTGATATCTCTTCATTTTCATTATTTTCAGGTACCTGGACCTCCTCTAAGGTCTAATCATTTGTTACGTCTTGGGGTTCTTCTTGAGCCACTACCTCTGTGTTATGTTCACTCTGATCACTTGCTCCTTTTCTTCTTCGAGGATTTTTATCTTTAGAACCGATTGGTCTACCACGTTTCAAGCATGGCTTAGACTCATTTGCTTTAATTAATTGTCCTGCCGAGATATTAACTCGAATTGGAGCATTAGCAGCTGGAATATGTGACTTAGTCACCCTTGGTAGGTTAGTGAATGCATCTGAAAATTGATTTGCAATATTTTGCAAATGAATAATCTTTTGAACCTCTTATTCACATTGATTTGTTCGAGGATCTAAATGAGACAGTGATAATGCATTCCAATCTATCTTCATTTTTAGCTGCTTGTTTTCTTCCCCTAATGTTGGATATATTGATTCATCAAAATGGCAATCAGAAAATCTTGCCGTCAATAAATCTCCAGTCATCGACTCTAGATATTTTATAATATAAGGAGATTCATATCCAACATATATCCCCAACCTTCTTTGGGGACCCATCTTTTGCGTTGTGGTAGAGCAATTGGAATATATATCGCACAACCAAAGATCCTAAGATGGGAAATATTTGGCTCCTGACCAAAAGCCAATTGCAATGGGGAGACTTTATGATAACTTGTGGGCCTTATCCGCACAAGTGCTGCTACGTGCAAAATAGCATGACCCCATAATGAAATGTGAAGTTTTGTTCTCATAAGCATTGGTCTAGCAATTAATTGGAGGCGTTTGATCAATGATTCTGCTAGACCATTTTCTTTATGAACATGAGCAACCGGATTCTCAATTGTTATCCCAGTTGAAATACAATAATCATTAAAGGCTTGGGATGTAAACTCATGTCACGACCCTAGTTCACCAATTGTGAACACGTCATGACGTCACCTAGTCTTCACGACCGGGTAAGCCTAACACATTGCGGAAGTAACAACATTTGTGTAATTTATATTCACAAGCTAAATAACATGAGTAATGTATACAGTTGCTGCCTGACACATACACTTTAATACTTTAAATTCTAGAACCATCCCAAAGACCCGGAAACTCACGGGCAACACAGTCTAAGAATAATACATAACACTGCTCTAATCATCCAGAAAGTTTATAACAATGAAGAACAGAATAGCATCTAGCTAACTAAAGGGTAGAGTGAGAGGGAGACTCTCCGGTCTGCGGACGCGGAAGATATACCTCAAGTCTCCGAAATGCTCTCTGTAGCTACTGATAATGCGCTTGCGTAGAGGTACCTGAATCTGCACATGAAAAACATGCACAGAAGAGGCGTAAGTACACCACAGCGGTACTCAGTAAGTGTCAAGCCTCACCTCGGTTGGGTAGTGACGAGGAAAGGTCAGGGCCCTACTGAGACAGAAATAATAAAATATCAAGATATTAACAGTATCGAAGTCTGATGAAAACTATGTGGTCAATTAAACAGAGATGCTAGATAACATAGTTGAACATAGGATCACAAACACACACGAAAGTGTAATGATCTGATCGGCCATTTTAAGATCTAGCACGTCGTTCAATAGTTTAAGGCTTTGAGCAGCTTCACATAAGGTATTATGACTTGTACGCATGGTTAGAATTGAATTCCGGAAAGTTCATAGTTGATTTGGAAAGAGAATTTGCATTTCGGAAGCTTTAAGTTGGAGGAATTGACAAGGATTGGATTTTTGAGTAAATAACCTCGGAATCAGGATTTGAAGGTTCCAGCAGGATCGTATGATGATTTTGGACTTGGGCATATCTCCGGATCAAGTTTTGGACGACCCGGGTGCATTTCGACGCCTATTGTGGAAGTTAACAATTTGGAAGGATTTCATAAGTTTGGGTTGAAGTGCATTTTAGTGTTATCGATGTCCGTTTGGGATTTTAAGTCTGGGAATAGCTCCGTATGGTGATTCTAGTATTGGGAGCGCAATCGAAAGTGGATTTGGAGGTCCGCATGTCATTTTGGAGTCATTTGGCTAAAGTTTAAAATTTGGAGGTTTTTGAGAAGTTTCACCGGAAGTGAACCTTTTGATATCGGGGTCAGATTCCGATTCTAAAAATTGAAGTAGGTCCGTAATGTAGAATATGACTTATTTGTAAAATTTGAGGTCAATTAGACGTGATTTGTTAGGTTAAAGCATAGAAAGTAGAAGTTTGATATTTTTTAAAGTTCATCAAGCTTGAATTGGAGCGTGATTCATGGTTTTAGCATTGTTTGATGTGATTTGAGGCTTCGATTAGATCCGTATTATGTTATAGGGCTGAGTTGTGTGATTGGATGGGGTCCTAGGGGTCCCGGGTGTGTTTCGGACGTGTGGGAGAAGTTGGAAGAACACCAGATTTTCTGGTGTTCTTAGAACCAGTTGCAGGTCTCGCAAATGTGAACCTCGAATTTTTGAAGGAGGCTTCGTATTTGTGATGAAGCTTGTCCCAGGCAGTGTTCGCATTTGCGACACTTTTGCCGCATTTGCGATCCTGACAGACGTCGCATTTGTGACTCTATAGTCGCATTTGCGATCCCATCAGATGAAGCCCATGCTTCGCATTTGCAAGGCTTTTGTCGCATTTGCGACCCTCTCATTTGCGAACCTGGTGTCGCAAATGCGACATCCGAGGGTTGTGTTCTGCTCCTTTAATGCGGGAATTAGGCCATTATTTCATTTCACCTCATCCTCTTAGGCAATTTTTGGAGCTTTTGGAAGAGGGTTTTCACTTAGCACTTTGAGGTAAGTAATTTCTACATAACATGAGTTAAATACTTAGATTATGAGTAGACTAGCATGCAAAAATTAGGAAAAATCAAGGGTTTAGGTGAAAATCTAGGGTTTTGGTAAAAACAAGATCTAGCCACAAAATTTGTAATGGAATTGAGCAGAGATCATTTACTTGATCCTTAGGTTATGGGTAACAACTTTCTTCAAAAGTTTTTAGAATCCAAGTACGTGGGCCCGAGGATGAATTTTAGGAGCCTCGCATTTTGGGCTCTGAAATTAGTTAATAATTAGAATATGAACTTTTGAACATGTATTGACTAGTTCTTACCCCATTTGAATAGTTTTTGGATCGTTCGGCTCCGATTTGGAGGTTTGAGCGCGTTCTGGAATTGGGATATAGGCTTCGGAGCAAGGTGAGTCTCATTTCTAACCTTGTAAGAGGTATTTGTCCCCATAGGTGAGTTCATTGGTTATGTGCTCCTATTTGTGGGGGTTACGTACGCACAAAGTGACAAGAGTGTGTAGCTACTATTATGCTTAGGTCCGGGAAGTCTAAGGCCCAAAACTATACTTTACTTGTAATACTTGCAACCTTGTTGTCAATTTAAAAATGCTTAAACAAATAACGAATGTACAAATAAATTTCTAAAAGGCTAGACATCATTTCTTGACTTTTAAGAGAGAAACTTGCCTTTTCCCGAATAATTGCTCCTTGATGAATTCTTGATTTGACTATTTAATGTGTTTATCTATTGTGGAACGGGCCGAACGCCTCGACAGTAAATAGATGCATCTATGGTTCGCACCATTCAACCCTCTGGCAGTACACATTTTAAATATTGTTGGATCGGGTCGTACGACCTTGGCATAATTTGCGCATGCTTGTATTGCTTTCCTTGAAATTTATAGATTTTGATATTTGCTTCTCCTTGGCGTGAGATAAATGTATAAATGATGAAAAATGAGTTTAGGTATTTCCTATAAACGAAGGAATTGTTCACCTGCTTCATGTTATTAAGTTACAACTATTTTTACATAAATCCTCAATTTGCTATAATATTGGTATATTGTTATTAGACCACTAGTAAGTGTCGAAGTCGATCACTTGTCTCTATTTCTTCGACTGGATACTTATTGAGTACACGTTAATTTTGTACTCATGCTACACTTGTTGTGCATTTTTGTTGCACAAGCACATGTACCTCTAGTGGCCTAATGGGCATAGCAGCATGGATAATACAGAGACTTAGGTGAGCTGCATTTTTCGAGGTGACCCGCAGTCAGCATAGTCTCTTTCGGTGTATTGTATTTACTTTCTGCCCAATTTGTATTCCGGACAGTTATTGTACCTTATTTGATTTCCTAATGATTTCTTATGCACTTGTGACACCGGATTCCGGGATGATTATGAGATTATTTATTTGTTAAAGACATCAATCTTTATTCAGTGAAATTCATTACTTATTGTTTAAGGTATAAAAAAAATGTTTTCAAAAATATAAAAACAAGAAATTACTACTTAATTAGTGTTGGCTTGCCTGACAATGGTGTTCGGCGCCAGCACGACTCTTAATGGATTTTTGGTTGTGACAACATGGTATTAGAGTACTACTAGGTTCCCTTAGGTCTCACGAGTCATGAGAAAGTCTAGTAGAGTCTCACGGATCGGTACAGAGACGTCTAAACTTATCTTTGAGAGGCTACAGGGCTGTTAGCAGTATTTCCCTTCTTGATTCCTCATCTTGCGATTTGATCCCATTTGAGGCTTATGTATTCATTTCCTTTCCATTCAATCTTATGCTACTTGAAGCGCTTGTCATGAATTAGCGAGTGAGTAATTGTAATGTTTTTACGAATATAGTGTGGGATGTTACTCCCTGCTTAGTTGTTGGGCTATTGTCGTTGCCTTGCGGAAGGATATTCTCTCAATTTAGCTCAGTATATGTATTTCTAAGGGCTTCGAGGTTATGCATAGGATGCTATGATGCTTATGAATGGTTACCGCTTAGTATTGATGCGAGGGTGGAATGCTTGCCCATGTGTCAGGGAAGTGAATGACTTGAGAGAAAGTTTACTATGTGTATGATTCAGAAATCCAGTATCTTATTTCCGATGGAGGTAAGGCAATCTAACTATAAATGATCAGGTTTGGGTTAATGGAGTAACGAGCCTTGGTGTTTTCAAGTGTGGTGGAATTTTCATCTGCGACGTGGTGTCGTCTTCCTTGATTGAGTGTGTTAAGTTTGCCAGTGTTATGATCTTCTTCAATTCATCTTTAGGCAGGGTATTGTGAAATGATATTGGGGAACAACTTTTAGAGATCGCGGTGTGCGGTGGTTCAAGATCGAATATTTCTAATGCTGACGGCTCGAGAAAGATGATCTTTATAAAGGTTTAAAGTAGTAGCAATCTGTTGGTGCAGATGTTATAGATATAGATGTTGAATTAAGGAAACCTTCCGAGACTAAACACTGTCTCCATCTGCATTTTTTGCATTGCATAAGGCTACCATTCTGCCTTCCGAGACTAAACACTGTCTCCATCTGCATTTTTCTGCATTGCATATGGCTACCATTCTGCCTTCCGAGACTAAACATTGTCTCCATCTGCATTTTTCAGCATTGCATAAGGCTACCATTCTGCCTTCCAAGACTAAACACTGTCTCCATCTACATTTTCTGCATTGTATAAGGCTACCATTCTACCTTCCGAGACTAAACACTGTCTCCATCTGCATATTCTGCATTGCATAAGGCTATCATTCTGCCTTTCGAGACTAAACACTATCTCCATCTGCATTTGCATGACTGATATATAGCCACTTCATTTTCATTTGCATGGCTGAAAGATCGCCATTTATCATATATCATGGGCTGAAATATTCCCACTTCATTTACATTTGCATGGCTGAAAGATCGCCACCTCATTCACGCTTGCATGACTGAAAGATTGCCACTTCATTTACATTAGCATGGTTGAAAGATCGCCACCTATCACATATCATGGGCTGAAATATCACCAAATACTGCATTTCATGGGCTGAAAGATCTCCAAATTATCTGAAGGCGTCATTGTTCGGAGGCACCATTTGCATAGCCCGAGAACACCATGCCATGGCCTGGGGATCCCTTTAATCTTTTGCATATCATTATTCAAAGACATCATAGTTTGGAGGCATCACTCTCATAGCCCAAGATCATCATTTCATGGCCTGCGACTCCTTTATTATCATACGCTTCATGTCCCATGATGTCATGGTCTGAGGACGTCACCCTAACCATCCAAAGACAACCTTCATGGTTCGACGGGAACTTGCATCACGTTTAAATTTTCGTATAATATATGCTTGTATTGTTTATTTGTAGGTAAACCGGCAAGCAACGACCATCTCGGCAGGTGCGATTCCACTCCAGTTCCTACAGCCCTATTAGACCTTAGCCACTCCAGTTCCTACAGCCCTATTAGACTTTAGCCATTCATCCCAACCTGAATATTGCGTCTGTTCTTGAAAGGTCTCCATCGGCATACTCCGCCGACTGATCCCGAAATACATATGGCCATATTTCGGTAAGACCCGGGATATGTAGGCATATCAGAAGCCAGAGCACGGCCGAATCTCTTCAAACCATTTCGTTCGGTCAAATTGGCCATCATAAATCTTTCATCCTTTTCGGGTAAAGAGGGGCAGCTGTTGATACCTAATTTTTCCTGTATTTTTAAATATGAAAAATACCTTCAAAATAGCCTATATATGTATATATAATCATATCCTAAGGTTTTATTATTTTTTCCTTAACTTTTAAAAGATTTTTAAATTAATTTATTGCCTTATTTTATCAAGAAAAACCCAATAATTATTCCCAAATTTATCATTTTTTGTGATTCATTTATTTTATTGTCATATTTGTTCTAAAATAGAACTAACATAATTTTTGCATATTTTTATAAATTTATTTAGCATTTTAAAAGCTAAATTGCATATAATTACAATATTAGCTTCTTTTAAGGTTTAATTATGTTTATAATTATAAAATTGACTCCAATATTTTTAATTTAATAATTATATATTATTAATCATTTTAGTGCCTTTAATTTACTTCCAAAAATTATTTACTATTTTTTTATAAAATAAATAAGGAAAAAATGGCTATTTAATTATTAGCCCATTTGCATTTCAAATTTCAGATTTTGACACCCCAATTAAACTCAATTTCAAATTCAATTACCCAGTCCAACTCGCTAATTTACCCAACCCACAGCCCGTTTAAACTACCCGCCCGACTTTCCCGTTTAATCTAGGCCGTTGATCAAAATGATCAACTGCCACATTTTTAACCTTTCCATTTTTAATTACCCATTACCCCCCCCCCCCAAACCCTATTCATTTGGCATCACCAGCCGCATTTGAATCCCCCATTCTCTCAAACTCTCTCAAAGCTTCTCAAACCCTAGCCGCCTCCAACCACTTCCGCCCTAAAAGCCACCGGAATCCATGGCTTCCAAGGCTATGGAAGTCCTATACCAGCCTCCTATGGCTCCTACACACTTGTTCGTTGAGGTTTCATGGTTTGAATATGAGAAAGCTTCATCCAAACTTGGTTCGATTCAAGTTCTATGGCCATCTCCGGCCTTGATCCGGCCAGCCATGTTTGTTTCGAGCCTAGCGTCGACTCCTCCTGGTTAGATTAACAACGATCCAGGTCTTTCTCACCATTTGGGTTCCTCTGAAACCCTAGCTTCTGTGGTTCTTATGATTTCTTTAGATTTGTTGTAGATCCAGGTTTTCCCTAAGCGTCTAAAACAATTTCTGGATATTTCTTTTATAAACCATGCTTCAAAACCTTCATTTTTTTCCGATATAGCGTTTTTGAGTTATGTTTCTCTGATTTTCTTTTTTTCTTGTGTGATGCGCTAATTTTATTTTTCTCATGTGTGTTCCTTCTACCGTGTTTCACCTACTGTGTTCTTGTTAAAATGCTTCTACCATGTTTTTATCAGTTGCTTCTACTGTGTTATTTGTGTGTTCCTTCTACCATGTTTATCCTACTGTGTTCTTATTAAGTTGTTCACCGTGTTCTTATTTGTTTCTTCTACCAGTTCTTCTATTGGTCTCGCATGTTGTTCTTTTATTATGCTTATCATGAGTTCTTACTACTTAAGAGCATGCTAAAGGCCTCAGTTTCTTTCTGAGACCTCTGATCCTGTTTCAATTAGTATCTTTTCCCTTAATCACTTGCCCTTTTGTCTCTGTACTCGGTTAATAGCAAGAACCCTAAATTTGGGGGTTCATTCGAGTTTTGAGACCATTGGCTATGTGATTTGCTTGTGCTTCGTCTCTGAACTTGCTTGGTTTCAAAAACCCTGATCTTTTGGACCTATTTGAGTTCCTAGAGTTGTTTCATCTACTGTTTCATTAAGTTTCAAAATCATTGCTTCAATTTTGTTTCTTCATGTGATTCTAACTTTTGCTAAACTCTATAAGACCTTTACTTGACCCCTTTTTCGCATGCTATTTGATAACTCTCTCTTATCTATCGCTGAATTACCATATTCCTATAGTCTACTGTTTACTTATTTTTGTAATTGCATGACACTTTCACTTTTTCCTAAATTTAGCGTTGCATGTTTGGTACTTGTGTACTCTTTATAGGTGCTGAACTTCCCTTCTAAAATGGCTTTCAAATTTGATTTTTCAGACTTCCTTTGTTTAAGTTTGATTGATTTATTTCCATGTTTGCTGACTGCCCTGTTACTCGATTTGAGTCAAAAGTTTTCCTTAGCTTTTCTGACTTGGTTCATTCATGGACCGATGCTTACAAAATCTCTGACCCCTTGATTCACTGTATACTGATGGATCCTTACCTTATTTGTTTTAAACGTGTATTTTAAACTTCTTCCCTTGATTAAAACCCCTATGTATTTACCCCTAATTTCCTACTTTACACAAGATGTTTATTTGATTTCTTTTCTTAGATAGTTTTTACCGTTTGAGCCCGAGTTCCTTAATTCTAGGGAGTCTTGTATTGATTGATCCTTAATTGATATTCAGCTCCTTAATTATTTTTTACCTTGTTTCTGCCTATTCTTCACACTATAAATACACGATCCTTACATCGACAGATGGACAATCACTCATAGTTTCTTTTCTGAACTTATACTTAAAAGTATTCTCTCTTCTTACTTGTGGCATGTTTGCAAGTCCTGCTGCCTACTTGTTTCTCTATTTGCTTTCCTTGAATTGGTATGTTCTAATTATGGTTCAGCATCACAACTATGTGTTTATTTAACATATTTTCCCTCCTGGCTGCCTACTTGTGTGTTTGATTCAGTATGTGTTAGCATTTTCCTTCTACATGTTATGCCTCTATTGTGTATTCTAAGTTGTTTGACACTGATGGTTGTTTGAGGCATGACAACATTAAAGTATTGTTGTCCACGATTCAAACTTGGTCCCCTGGGATCATAACCTCATGTTATCATTGTATGTTATATATTCCAGTTGGTTTTATGAGCATAACAACATCCTCTATTGCTGTGCATGCCCAGAATCCTTTAATGCCCAAGCATAAGGGCTCTTTGCAATCAGCCCCAACCCTTGAATCCCTTTTGTGTGAAGTTGTTAATTCTGTAACTATTTCCCAGCACCCTTTTCCATTTTCCTTTACTTCCCTAGTTCTTCAATATTTGTTTCTTCACTTGCACACTTTCTTAGTCTTTAAGTTCTGCTCCCCTCTTGTGAGCCTTGTCTTGCGACACTTTGAGTTCCCTATGAACTTGGACACTTGATGGCTGGCCCTTCCACACTGCATTTGTCCTAATCTGGTAATGCATTTGGGTGTGAGTATTGCCCAGAGTCCCTTTGAGGCTCTTAGGGACATTTGACACACTCAAATGGGAGAAAGGCTATGGATCATGATCTTATAGAGTTGGTTTACCTCATGTTTCAGACAAGAAGTCTGAATCAGGCTCTCCTTGGTTGTACTTATATTTATATTTTTCTGATGTATTTGTTTTACTTTATTCTGGGCTGTAATAATTTGTAATAAACTCTTGGGGATGGGTAGTGAAAAGGACGGGTAACTATGTATGCCAAAAGGGTAGATTATGCCTATAGGTACTTTTAAACATGCATGCTTAGAAATCATGTTCATAGGTTCTTAAAATAATTCCTGCATATAGAAATCGTATTCATAGGTTCTTAAAATAATTTTTGCAATTAGAAATCATGTTCATTGGGTTTAAAATAATTCCTGCATATAGAAATCATGCTCATAAGTTCTTAAAATAATTGTTGCTTATAGAAATCATGCTCATAGGTTCTTAAAATAATTTCTGCAATTAGAAATCATGTTCATAGGTTCTTAAACAATTTCTGCACTTAGATATCATGTTCTTAGGTCTTCAAACAATTTAGAACCTAGATATCATGATTATAAGTCTTTAAACAAGTTTCCTGCACTTTATACCATTTTTAAAATTAACTACGCGTAGAAAGCATGCCTATAGGAACTCTTAATCAAATCTGAGCCGCTTAATTCACATATGGAACTAAAAATCAGTAACAACACTGTTATAGAACTCGTAACCTTCATTAAAACTGGCCTCTCTTTAATAATGTGACTCCCCTTTTAAAGCCATTACACATTCAGTTTATTTTGGACCTTGTTATTTCAGTGCTTACTGAATTTAGTATATACCATGCCTATAGGATCCTTGTCCAACACTTAGGCAAGCCTTAGGGTAAAGCTTTAAATTAAATCAGTTCTATTAATAACTACAACCAACAGGTAAGCATGATGGTAAGTCATGCTTAATTATGTGCTTCTTTGTGTAAAGGGGGTATATCTGAGCCTTTGCTTGTTATGTGCTTTCCCCCAACTTGCTATACATGTTTTGTATGTCGCCTTTGAATTTTTACCTTTAAAACCACAAATAAGCCTAATATCCCTCCCCTTTAGGAATAGTAGTCCAAAATGCCTCCGGGACTAATAGGATTGGGACGTGTAATGGTACGCAATAAGTAAACGAGACCATTATGCGCTTTAATACCTTAACGGGGTGGGAAGGGTAGCTATGGATATGATGACCACGCGATAATGCCACACGTAGCACCTCATTGAGGAGTGATTATCAGGCATTGTGTGGGGTGATCCATATTGTTAATAAACCTAGGACCCCCTTTCCCTTCTTTCGTGTCTCTTTTAAAAAGAATTTCAAACTCTTTCTTTTAAGAAAAATCAACTTTCTTTTAGTTCTTTCCAACTTTATTTGTTTGTAAACCCTTACGTGAAAATCCCCTCTTATGTGAAGTTTTATTTGTCTACATGTTATTTGCATCTAAAATTCACAATAATAGTCTGGCCGGGAACCACACTAGTGGATTCTGAGGGGTGCCTAACACCTTTCCCTTAAAATAATTTCAAGCCCTTAGCCTATGTCTGGTTATTCAAATCAAATCTCCTTGGTGTCCTAATGCACCCTAATCACTAGGTGGCGACTCTTCAAATTAAACCGAATTCCCAAAAGTAATGAGTTGTCCTCCCCAATGTCATAAACCCGATTTCGCGAGAAAAAGAGGGCGCGACACACATGGTGTCCAACGAGGGTATTCAAGTTGATCCGAAGAAAATAGAGGCAGTTAAAAGTTTGCCTAGGTTATCCTCAGCCACAAAGATTCATAGTTTTCTTGGTTTGGTAGGTTATTACCGTCGGCTTGTTTAGGGATTTTCATCTATTGCATCACCCTTGACCAAATTGACTCAGAAAGGTGCTCCATTCCAGTGGTCGGATAAGTGTGAGGCAAACTTTTAGAAGCTCAAGACTACATTGACCACAGCTCCAGTGTTAGTATTTCCATCAGCTTTAGGTTCATATACAGTATATTGTGATGATTCGAAGGTGGGTATAGGTTTTGTGTTAATGTAGAAGGGTAGAGTTATTGCTTATGCTTCTCACCAGTTGAAGCCCCATGAGAAGAACTACATGTTCATGATCTAGAGTTAGCTGCCATTGTTCATACGTTGAATATTTGGAGGCATTATCTGTATGGTATGTCTTGCGAGGTGTTTACTGATCATCGTAGCCTCCAACACTTGTTCAAGTACAAGGATCTCAATTTGAGGCAGCGAAGATGGTTGGAGCTGCTAAAGGATTATGATATTACTACTTTGTACCATCCAGGTAAGGCCAATGTAGTGGCCGATGCTGTGAGTAGGAAGGCAATGAGTATAGGGATTTTGCCATATATTCCTGTTGGGAAGAGACCTCTTGCAGTTGATGTTCAGGCCTTGGCCAAGCGGTTTATGAGGTTGGATATTTCAGATCCTAGTCAGGTCTTAGCTTGTGTGATTTCTCGGTCTTCCTTATTTAATCTCATCAGAGAACGCTAGTATGATGATCCTTATTTGCTTGTCCTTAAGGAAAGAGTTCAGCACGACAATTCCAGAGATTTGACTATTGGTGATGATTGGGTATTAAGGATGCAGGACCGAATATGTGTGCCCAATGTGGATGGGCTTCGGGAGTTGATCTTAGAGGAGGCCCATGGCTCGCGGTATTCCATTCATCCGGGAGCCGCGAAGATGTATCAGGATTTGAGACAACATTATTGGTAGAGAAGAATGAAGAAGGATATTGTGGGATTCGTAGCTCAGTTTCTCAATTGTCAGCACGTGAAATATGAGCATTAGAGACCGGGTGGTTTGCTTCAGTAGATGGATATTCCAGAGTGGAAGTGAGAGCGTATCACCATGGAATTTGTAGTTGGTCTCCCATGGACTTTGAAGAAGTTCGATGCTATTTGGGTGATTGTGGATCGGCTAACCAAGTCTGCACTTTTCATTCCTATTTGTACTTCCTATTCTTTAGAGAGGTTGGCAGAGATCTATATCCGAGATATTGTCCGCCTGTATTGGGTTCCAGTTTCCATCATTTTGGATAGAGGTACTCAGTTTCCTTCACAGTTTTGGAGGGTCGTGCAGCAAGAGTTGGGTACTCAGGTTGAGTTGAGCATGACTTTTCACCATCAGACGGATGGGCAGTTCGAGTGCACTATTTAGATATTAGAGGACATGTTGCACACTTGTGTAATTGAATTCGGAGGGTCATGAGACCAATTTCTACCGCTCGCGGAGTTTTCTTACAACAACAGTTATCAGTCGAGTATTCAGATGGTTCCATATGAGGCTTTATATGGGAGATGGTATAGTTCTCCATTTGGTTGGTTTGAGCCGGGTGAGGCTAGGCTTTTGGGTACAGGCTTAGTGCATGATGCTTTGGACAAGGTGAAGGTGATCTAGGAGCGGCTTCCTATAGCACAATCGAGACAAAAGAGTTATGCTAACAGGAAGGTCCGTGATGTGTCTTACATGGTTGGAGAGAAGGTTCAACTGAAGGTTTCACCCATGAAGGGTGCTATGAGATTCAGGAAGAAGGGTAAATTGAGTCCTCAGTTCATTGGGCCTTCTGAGGTGCTTCGGAGGATTGGGGATGTGGCTTAAGAGCTTTCTTTTCCACCCAGATTATCGAGTGTGCATCCGGTATTTCATGTTTCTATGCTCTGGAAGTATATTGGTGATCGGTCTCATGTTTTGGACTTCAGCACAGTTCAGTTAGATGGTGATTTGACCTATGATGTGGAGCTAGTGTCTATTTTGGAGCGTTAGGTTCGAAAGTAGAGATCAAATGATATAACTTCAGTGAAAGTGCAGTGGAGAGGTTGGCCCGTAGAGAAGGCTACCTGTGAGATCGAGCGGGAGATGCAGAGCAGATATCCTCACCTATTTGAGACTTCAGGTATGTTTATTAACCCGTTCGAGGACAAACGTTTGTTTAAGAGGGGGATGATGTAAGAACCTAGCCGGTCATTTCATGAGTTACTGCTCTATTTTCCCCATCTTTGCTTCTTTATGTCTTGATCAGCTGTATTATATGGTATCGGGTTGGTTGGCTCGGGTTCGGAATGGTTTGGTAGAGTAATGAGACACTCAGACTCTTAAGTTGGTCATTTAGTTGGAGGTCCGGCATAGATTTAGGCTTGAATTGGCGAAATTGGAATTTTGGCATTTTTTGGTTGGTAGCGGCGATTTTGATATAGAGGCCGGAATGGAATTCCGAAAATTAGAGTAGGTCCATTGGGTCATTTGGGAAGTGAGTGCAAAATTTCAGGCCATTCAGATGAGGTTTGAAAGACATTTTGATCAAAAGCAGAATTCGAAAGTTTTCGAAATCCTTAGGCTTGAATCTGAGGGTGATTTGGTGTTTCGATGTTGTTTTAAGTGTTCTGAAGGTTGGTACAAGTTTGAATAGTTTTATGTGACTTGTTGGCGTGTTTGGTTGAGGTCCCGAGGGCCTCGGAATGGATTTGGATAGTTGACGGAGAGTTGGGATTTTTTGAGTGTGTTGCAGATTTTCTGCTTCAGTTATTTCCGCACCTGTGGATTGGGGACCACTGGTGCGATGATGCAGATGCGTTTTAAGGGCCGCAGATGCAACCGAGGTGGTGAAGGGCAGGGGACGTAGAAGCGGAGATCTAAGCGCACCTGCGATGGCGCAGGTGCGGGTATTTGACCGCAGATGCAGTTTTGAGCGGATAAATGACTTCCATAGGTATGACCATGGGACTGCAGGTGCGGTCAGGCAGGAGCGAGATTTGGGCCGTAGGTGCGGAATCCTTCGGCCAGAACCTATAAAAGGTTTCCTTCGCGATTTTCAGGATTTCTTCACCATTTTTAAGTTGGATTGAGAGCTTTTTGGGAGATTTTGAAGAGGGAATTTAAGGGAACTTTGTGGAGGTAAGATTCTTGGGACTAAAACTCGTTTCTATGGTATTATTTCACTGATTAGGCTTGAAATTTATGGAAATTAGTGGCTAAAATTGGGGATTTAGGGCTTCGAACTTGAGACCTTTAATTAGAGATTTGAGGGGTCATCTGTGGTTGAGTTTTGGTATATTTGATATGTATGAACTCGTGAGAGTGTAACGATACTTATTTTGTGATTTTTATCGAAATTCAAGATGTGGGCCCAGAGGTCGGGTTTGGCCAATTTCGGGATTTTTGAGTAAATTTGGTTATTTTTTCATGGGCCTTGTTCCTTTAGCCTATTTTGATGTTATGATTCTGATTTTGGATAGATTCGATACGTGTTGAGGCCGATTCGAGAGGCAAAGGCATCGCGGGCTAGAGTTTGGACCGGATTGAGGTAAGTAACCATTGTAAATCTGGACCTGAGCGAAATCCCGATATTTCGTATTATTTTGATAAATAAGGTAAAACACATACTAGGTGACGAGCATGCGGGCGTGTACTAGTAGGTTTCACACCTCATCTTTCCTACACCCCGTGGAAGGGTATAAAGGAATTTTTCCAATTAAAGGACAATCGAAACGGGATTATATTATTAAAAGATTTAGAGTCGACACTTGGGATAGTTTTTATTGGTGTCCCAAGTCACCAGTTTGAATCCCGAATCGAGGAAAAGATTGACTCTGTATAACAGTCCGCGAACCAGAAATCCGGGTAAGGAATTCTATTTACTTGGGAGAAAGTGTTAGTCATTCCCGAGTTCCGTGGTTCTAACACGGTCGCTCAACTATTACAATTAGCTCAATTATCTGATTTTAAACATTTTAGGCCTATGTGCATTTTAACTGTAAAACCGCTTTTATTTATTTTAAATGAGATTTAACGTCGTCTAAAATATGTCTTTGATCGCACCACATAAAATGCACCCGCAATCCGAAACACATTTTACTCAATGTTATAAGGATTTGAATTTGGGTCACATGAAATGCACACACGAGTTTAGGAAGGTAATATTATTAAAATAACGCGCCTAAAGCAACTACGTATTTTTAACTCTGTAAGGGCCATGAAAGTTTTCTAAATGGAGCGCCTCGAATTCTAAGAATTTTAAAGAAATAGTTAAATGAGGGCCACTCATTTGAAGTTTTGTTTGACATGGTGCATCTCAATTTCAATTTAGAGAAATTAATTAATCACGAAAGAAAGAGAACCCCAAGAGTTCAACCTATGCTCAATGCTAAAATCCGAACCTAAATTTGCTATTAACAACCTAGCAATCAAAGGAATGGGGCTGATGCAACTCAGCAAACCCAAAAATGCCATCCTGCTCTTGGCCAATTTTTTGGACTCAGGCCCATACAAAGGGAGCCCAAGTCTCAACGAACTCATGCCTACGCTGAGCTTGAGGATCGAACTCATGCAGGCACAGGCGGCATTGGATTAAAGTCAATTTTAACAAAACATATTTAGGCCAGAATGAATCACCATTTAAGACACACTATAATTAAAATTTAAATCAATCATCATGAACACGCTATATATATATATATATATATATATATATATATATATAT
>MU717962.1:4240-34428 GCA_026770625.1 Nicotiana glauca
GAAAAACCATCCCTAGCAGGAGTGGAACGACCACTCACCATGTTTTAAACTAACAAATTTCCTTTGATTTGAAGCAGGAAAAGGAAATGTTATTGACGGTGGAAAGGCATGCCACAAAGAAGATCACCAAAACTGGGACAGAAAATTTTTTGCCATTGTTGAAAATTTTCTCGAAGGAACGAGGAAATCAATTCAAGTTATATTTTTAATTGTTGAAGTCGAGAGCTTGCCCGTAGAATGGAGGCGTTACTTTTAAGATTGTTGCATTCGGGAGCCTGCCCGTAGAACGGAGGTGTTACTTTTCAGTTGTTGCATTCTGGAGCTCGCCTGTAGAATGGAGGCGTTACTTTTTAAGTTGTTGCATTCGGGAGCCCGCCCGTAGAACGGAGGTGTTACTTTTAAATTGTTGCATTCGGGAGCCCGCCCGTAGAACGGAGGTGTTACTTTTAAATTGTTGCATTCGGGAGCCCGCCCGTAGAACAAAGGTGTTACTTTTAAGATTGTTGCATTCGGGAGCCCGCCCGTAGAATGGAGGTTTTACTTTTAAATTGTTGCATTCGAGATCCTGCCTGTAGAACGGAGGTGTTACTTTTAAATTGTTGCATTCGGGAGCCCGCCCGTAGAACGGAGGTGTGACTTTTCAGTTGTTGCATTCGGGAGTCCGCCCGTAGAATGGAGGCGTTACTTTTCAGTTGTTGCATTCGGGAGCCCGCCCGTAGAACGGAGGTGTTACTTTTAAATTGTTACATTCGGGAGCCCGCCCGTAGAACGGAGGTGTTACTTTTCAGTTGTTGCATTCGGGAGCCCACCCGTAGAACGGAGGTGTTACTTTTAAGATTGTCAAAGTTGGGAGCCCGCCTGCAGGACAGAGGTGTTACTTTTAAATTGTTGCATTCAGGAGCCCGCCCGTAGAACGGAGGTGTTACTTTTAAGATTGTTGCATTCGGGAGCCCGCCCGTAGAACGGAGGTGTTACTTTTAAGATTGTTGCATTCGGGAGCCCGCCCGTAGAACGGAGGTGTTACTTTTAAATTGTTGCATTCGGGAGCCCGTCCGTAGAATGGAAGTGTTACTTTTAAGATTGTTGAATTCGGGAGCCCGCCCGTAGAACGGAGGTGTTACTTTTCAGTTGTTGCATTCGGGAGCCCACCCGTAGAACGGAGGTGTTACTTTTTAAGTTGTTGCATTCGGGAGTCCGCCCGTAGAACATAGGTGTTACTTTTAAATTGTTGCATTCGGGAGCCAGCCCGTAGAACGGAGGTGTTACTTTTCAGTTGTTTCATTCGGGAGCCCGCCCGTAGAATGGAGGTATTACTTTTAAGATTGTCGAAGTCGGGAGCCCTCCTGTAGAACGGAGGTGTTACTTTTAAATAGTTGCATTCGGGAGCCCGCCCGTACAACGGAGGTGTTACTTTTAAACTGTTGCCTTCGGGAGCCCGCCCGTAGAACGGAGGTGTTACTTTTAAGTTGTTGCATTCGGGAGCCCGCCCGTAGAACGGAGGTGTTACTTTTAAGATTGTTGCATTTGGGAGCCCGCCCGTAGAACGGAGGTGTTACTTTTAAGATTGTCGCATTCGGGAGCCCGCCCGTAGAACGGAGGTGTTACTTTTAAATTGTTGTATTCGGGTGCCCGCCCGTAGAATGGAGGTGTTACTTTTAAGATTGTTGAATTCGGGAGCCCGCCCGTAGTACGGAGGTGTTACTTTTCAGTTGTTGTATTCGGGAGCCCGCCCGTAGAACGGAGGTGTTACTTTTCGGTTGTTGTAGTCGGGAGCCCGCCCGTAGAACGGATGTATTACTTTTAAGATTGTCGAAGTCGGGAGCCCCGCCCACATAATGGAGGTGTTACTTTTAAATTGTTGCATTCGGGAGCCCGCCCGTAGAACGGAGGTGATACTTTTCAGTTGTTGCAGTCGGGAGCCCGCCCGTAGAACGGAGGTGTTACTTTTAAATTATTGCATTCGGGAGCCCGCCCTAGAACGGAGGCGTTACTTTTAAGTTGCTGCATTCGGGAGCCTGCCCGTAGAACGGAGGTGTTACTTTTAAATTGTTGCATTCGGGAGCCCGTCATAGAACGGAGGTGTTACTTTTCAGTTGTTGCAGTCGGGAGCCCGCCCGTAGAACGGAGGAGTTACTTTTAAATTGTTGCATTCGGGAGCCCACTCATAGAACGGAGGTGTTACTTTTCAGTTGTTGCAGTCGGGAACCCGCCCGTAGAACGAAGGTGTTACTTTTAAATTGTTGCATTTGGGAGCCCGCCCGTAGAATGGAGGTGTTACTTTTAAGTTGTTGCGCGGGAGCCCTCATGTAGAACGGAGGTGTTACTTTTAAGTTGTTGCATTCAGGAGCCCGCCCGTAGAACAGAGGTGTTACTTTTAAGTTGTTGCATTCAGGAGCCCGCCCGTAGAACAGAGGTGTTACTTTTAAAGTTGTTGCATTCAGGAGCCCGCCCGTAGAATAGAGGCATTACATTTCAGTCTTTACATTTCATACCTTGAAATCAGTAACCCACCGGAAGGCAGAAGGTTACAACAAAATCCACAGCATAAATTCAAGTGTAGAAATCAAAAGGAAGATAAGACAAATTTCAAGAGAAGCGGTCTTTGAACCAGTGTTATCCTCTGCAGATAGAACAAAATGATGAAAATGGTGTTCAGAAAAAGCAAAAGGCCAGTGTCATCCCCAGCAGTTTTCGGAAGAAAGAAGCACCGGAGGAAACACAAGCCGACAAGAAAGCAAGGCAACAAAAGCAAGTTGAAGATAGATAAGATTTGCGATTCCTAGTTTAGTCTAGCTTCTTGTTTTCTTTTGAGCACGATGTAACAAGGAGATCGGTAAGCAGTAATAACAGCATGCAGCAACAGTAACAACAGAATTGCAGTCCCATGGTAGTCCCAGCTACCAAAATTTCCCGAACTACATTAACCTGATTCCCTTTTAGCCAGGGATATGTAGGAAACCTTCGAAGCAAAGGTTCGGTTAAAACTTTCCGAAAAATGCTTCACACGGAGTATTTCAACGGGCAAAAATCGCTCGAATCCGCTCACTTTATCTTTGCACAAAAACTCTTTGTGTTTTCGGACAATGAGGGGCAGCTGTGAGCACGTGATTTTTGCTTCAAGAAAACTACTCCAAAAGATATCAAAGAATAAAACAAATTGCCGTGTGTACAATTTTGACAATTTTTTGCGTGGCATTTTTTTCTTTTTGGATAATTATCTGTGTTTTGTCCGTAAATGTTTATCTTGTTATAATTAATTAAAAAAATACAAAAATATATGTTGCATGCACACTTAGGATCTAATTGTGCACTTACGAATTATTTAAACCATGATTGGTTTTAAAAGGAAGAAAATCACAAAAAGATGTATTTGTTGTATTTTTGTCATTTATTGTCCGAGTGTGTGATTTTGTTTGTTAATCTTGTGTGTTAAGGGTTAATTAATATTTTGTAGTTTAATTTTGATGTTACAATTTAATGTAGAATTTTTGTTAATTAGAAAATGAAAGAAAAAAAGAAGAAGAAATGAAAAATGTGAACAAAATCAGACCTGAGCCATCATTTTTGGACCCCAAAGTCAGGCCCAAACGATCAAATGACCCAACCCAATTGCCTGATCTCTTAGACCAACCAAACGATGCCGTTTCAGCGTCTTAAATCTGGATTGTTGATCAAACAAATCTAACGATCCAGTTCAGTCCCAGCGTTGGTTGAAACGGTGCCGTTTCAGGTGATCATATTTGCACCGTCCATTCCTATTGATCTAACGGTCCTGAGCTTCCAGTTCAACCCGGCCCATCTCACCCGGGTCGACTCAGTCTCGTAATGAGACCAAATGGTGTCGTTTCCCTTAAATGAAACGATCCAGGCCGTTGATCATGAATGATCCAACGGCCAAGATTGAATCCCCCCCCTTGTATATAATTCCCATCTCTCACCTCACGCCCCCCAATAACCAAACACACCCCCTTACCATTATCGTCTCTCTCAGAGACAGGCCAAGCCTTAGCAAACCCTAGTCGCCACCGGTTACCTTCGCCTAAAACCCAGCGGCAACAACGCCGCCGGTCACCAGATTAACACCACTAAGCCACCCGACCACCCTGAACACGAATCCATGAACCATTTGCTTCGAATTATCCTCAAACTTCTCGAATCTTCATTTGAAGATTCGAGCAAAACCTTAACCTACCCCAACCAAGCCCAAATTCATACTAGACAACCCTCACACCTCCCTCGTTACCAAGACAACGTTGGTTTGGTTCGAATCAGACCAGAACTGTTCGAACCCCAAATCGAACCCCCAAGAACCCTAGAAAGCCAAAGGTTGAAATTTGTCCACATTAAAGAGTTTTGGGTGTTCAATGGACCTTAGTCTAAGTGTTCTCGGTTGAGAACACTCGGTTAAGGTCCATTCGACCCCAAAAGTTCAAGTCAAAGGCTCGAACCTGGGTTCGTCTAGTTTTCTGATCTCTTAAGGTATTTCGTTCCTTTCTCTGTTCTATTTTTCTTTACCGTTATGTGTTTAGTTTTAGTTGTAGTCTAGTTTTGTCAATTTTTCTTCTTCTTCTCCAATTCGACCCTTTATTTGGTCAAACTTTTCCTCTGTTCATAGTCGAGCATATGTTTAAGCCATGTAATCGATTAGAATGCGTTTGGTCAAATAGTTACTTTCATGATAATTCCCTGTTTTTTGTCAGTACAACTTNACAACGTTGGTTTGGTTCGAATCAGAACAGAACCGTTCGAACCCCAAATCGGACCCTTTAAGAACCCTAGAAAGCCAAAGGTTCAAATCTGTCCAAATTAAAGAGTTTTGGGTGTTCAATGGACCTTAGTCGAAGTGTTCTCAGTTGAGAACACTCGGTTAAGGTCAGTTCGACCCCAAAAGATCAAGTCAAAGGCTCGAACCTGGGTTCGTCTAGTTTTCTGATCTCTTAAGGTATTTTGTTCCTTTCTCTGTTCTATTTTTCTTTACCGTTATGTGTTTAGTTTTAGTTGTAGTCTAGTTTTGTCGATTGTTCTTCTTCTTCTCCAATCCGACCCTTTATTTGGTCAAACTTTTCTTCTGTTCATAGTCGAGCATATGTTTAAGCCATGTAATCGATTAGAATGTGTTTGGTCGAATAGTTAGTTTCATGATAATTCCCTATTTTTTGTCAGTACAACTTGAATCATCTGTGTGTCTGTTTGATCCTGTTGGTTTGTTGTTAATTGTATATGTTATAAACTTTGTAATCGATTGTTTAAATATCATCGATTAGTCGGATTGAAAGCTAGATAAACATGATAACAGTTTATTAGACTCATTCCAGTGTGTTTGTCATCTTGTTTCTTTATGTTTGATTTTGTGATCAAAATGAACTTGTTGATGTGTTCAATTTTCCCTTTTTGAACCGAACTGCTTGCTCATTTGAATGTCACCCATGTTTTGTATATTTGTTCACCTGAACCTCATTCCCTGCTTCAATTATGTTTGAATCACTGCCTGAATTAAGACTAGGATTGGTTGTAGCTGTGTAGTTATTTGGTGATTAGTAACCAGTGTTAGTTATAACAGTTAGAGGCTTAAATACAGATTGCCAAGAGTCAGGGTAGGGCAGTAATTCAGGGGTTTTAAGGGGTAATTTTGGGTTTTAACATAGTTAATTAGAATTAACTTAAGGGGTCTGTTAAGTTGGTTAATAGATACCCTTATTTTAATATTAATGGGGGACATAGCATAATAGCATGGGAACTAATAAGAATACTCTAATACACCCATGAATCTTGAATGAATCACTAGGGAACCAAGAGTGGGGAACATGAATTAAAACAAGAAAAGACACTTAGGAGTGGGGATTGAGAGGGTATGGGCAGAGCTTAGAATCTATTGGTTTCTAGGCAGAATTAGCATGCTTGCTTTGGGCTATAAATAAGGTCATTTAGAATAGAAAAAGGGGCTGGCTTTTACCTCAAAAAGTTCAGAATTAGAGAGTTAAATTGGCTGGTCTTTCAATCTTAAGAGGTCAGTTTAGTTCGAGAGTTAAAAGAGAGTGTCGAGTTCTAAAAACTGAAAAGAAGAGAAAACCAGAAGTCTACTGTTTCATTGCATTGTTGAGTCAATCTCTGCATTCTGTTTTGGTTCTGGTTTTATTCCTGGGTCACTGATTCCATTTGGTATTGCTGGGGTTTCAAGAGGCACAAAAAAATAGAAAAGTATAGTCACTTTAGGATTATCCTTTTAAAATAAACGAGACGAGCCTCGCCAAATAGAACGCACAAGTTTCGGGGCCCTCATGAATGTATATAATAACTACTTAGATTTAGGGAGGGGTCGTTAAGCAAATTTCACGGCCTTCCCCAAATAATAATGCGATAGTCTCTTTAGGCGCGTGTTTAATAATCTTACTTTCTTAAATTCGGGTGTGCATTTCATGCGACCCAAATCCAAATCCTAAAACGTTGGATAAAAATGTGTTTTTTGGATTGCGGGTGCATTTCATGTGACACGATCCAAAGAAATATTTTAAATGACGTTCAATTTTCCTTAAAAATAATTAAAAGCGGTTAAAGGTTAAAAGTGGCACATAAGTTGTAACATGTTTTAAAAATTAGATAAATAAGCCGAATACGACAGTTGAGCGACTGTGCTAAAACCACGGAACTCGGGAATGCCTAACACCTTCTCCCGGGTTAACAGAATTCCTTATCCGGATTTCTGGTACGCAGACTGTTAAATAGAGTCAAACCTTTCCTCGATTCGGGATTCAACCGGTGACTTGGGACACCATAAATCTCCCAAGTGGCGACTCTGAATCTCTTAATAAACAAATCCCGTTTTGATTGTCCTTTAATTGGAAAAACTCCCTTTACCACGCCCTTCGCGGGGTGCGGTAACGTAAAAAGGAGGTGTGACAGCCTCGGCTGAGACCCAGCTCCGGGGTGTCAAAGTAAAAAATTTGGCTCAGGCCAAGAAGATCGATTAGCTTGAGGCCAAACTTGCCATAATCGGGGCCGAGGTTGCTGAAGCCAGGGCTGAGGTCGAGAAGACGAAGGCCACGGAAAAGACTAAAGGATGTCGAGGCTGCTAAAATGGAACTAAGGGAAGCCTCCAACTGGGAGAAACGGATCAGCAATTTGGACAAGTGTCAATCCCAGAGGGAGACCCTCAAAGAGATCCATGCTCGAGGTTTCGTTCTCACCGAGGAGATAGCCCAAGAAAATGCGCTCGAAGACGATGCCAAGTTCCTCGTCTCCTCCTCCTCTGATGATGATAGCGAAGGCAGCCAAAGTGGGTCCTATAATGAAGCTGGCCCTGAAGAAGAAGTTGCTCCCAAGGGAGAGACCAGCCCTGGGCATAGATAGGATTTTCTTCTCTCTTTTTGTATTGTTGTTTTTGTAAGACCTTTTATCGGTCTCTTGTATATACCTGTTTCCAAGTATATAAAAGAAGATATTCCTTGAATGTTTTCTCGATATTTCCTGTCTTAAATTCTTGTAATAATTTCATTCTTTAGATGGTCTGCTCGAGATTTTATCTCGGACAGTTTCTTTGTAATTACCGTGGTCAAGTTCGAATAAGATTCGGGCTTTAGGACATAGACCTTTACGAGCTCGTACCAGATAATGGTGAGTCCCCGAGCCATAATCATGGGATAATCGAACCCTTTGGTTTGGATCGGGTGAGAACAGGGTCTCAAACCCTAAGTGTATCGGCCCTAAGGCTCTTTTAGATTTGGCCATTATGGCCTCTAAGAGATGGCTATTATTTCCCCTTTTCGGCTTAGAAGACTTAGTAAAAGTTTATTTATGCCTTGGCATGTATTTTTTACCCATTGGGTTTTTAGGGTTCTGTGTCGATCGGAACACTCTATTTTTAGTGCCTTACCACTTTGAATAATTCGTTACCTCGTAAGGTTTTTTGAGGGCTGATTTTATCGAAGCCGTTTGATTATTTTGTCGAGGATAGACTTTATATAACTAGTTTTCTGAGAATTTGAAGGCCTATTTTTATTGAAAAATTCGAACATCTCCGAGCCGTGTTATTTTTGCCGTAGCCTTCAATATAGCCGCAGACTTCGGGTGTGTCTCTTGGACTTGCTTCCCGATAACCTTTAAAACTCGTCCGAAAGGTTAGTCCTCGACTATGATGGCCTTGTACTTTGCATCTAGGGATGCCTCTTTGAGGTCTTATAAATTCAATTTTGATAACTTGAGCGTGTTGGCTATCGATGACAGTCCCCGAGTATTCGAGGTGTGTTTGCGTTTTGTCTTTTGAGCCATTTTTCACAGAATCACAAGAATGGAGTTCGTATAGTAGCAAATTTCTTTGAGACATAAAGTGTTTGATATATAAAGAGTGCTTCTTTGAATAATTCATACATGCGTATATGTTTTGCCATTAGGGTTCGACTATTTTATATGGACACGGTTCATTTTATCATTTAGTCCATTACAAAGTTTTCCTATCGAGGCCCTTTTTGGCGTGGAGTATTTTCCTAAAATATATAACCTCCGAGGGTGATGCCCCCCATTATTCGAGGTTGAAGCCTTGGATACTGCTGAATTCTCCTTAGGTAGCACATAGTTGTTACCTCATTAAAAACCTTGCCGGAAAAACCCATTTGGGATAAAACCCGATCTAAGGGAAAAAGAGTGCAACGCGTGAGGGTACCATCGGCGTCTTTGATCAAACATCTGTAATGAGTTAGTCTTAAATACAAATGGAAAAAGGAAAGGGTCATACCTTAGCAATAATACCGTTTGAGTAGTGATACATTCTAGTTGTTTGTCAATTGTTCGCCTTTCATCGTGCCAAGTTTGTAGGATCCTTTTCCGATAACTTCGATGACTCGGTACGTCCTTCCCAATTCGGGCGTAGTTTACCTTCATTCGGGTCTCGAGTATTGAGGGTAACTTTCCTTAGGACCAAGTCCCCAATTTTGAAGTGTCTAAGGTTGGTCTTTCTATTATAATATCTCTTGATTCTTTGCTTTTGCGCCGCTATCCGAACAAGTGTAGCTTCTCAATTTTCATCTAATAGCTCGAGGCTAGTATTCATAGCCTCGTGATTTGACTCCTCCGATGCATATTGAAATCTAGCGCTGGGTTCTCCGACCTCGACCGGGATTAAGGCCTCAGAGCCATATACTAAAGAGAACGGGGTTGGCCCTGTATTGGACTTTGATGTCGTTCGATATGCCCAAAGGACCTCGGGTAAAACTTCTCTTCATTTTCCCTTAGCGTCATTTAGCCTTTTCTTCAAATTTTGTATAATAGTCTTGTTTGTCGATTCGGCCTCTCTGTTTTCGCTCGGATGATACGGTATTGATAAGATCCTTTTTATTTTGTATGCTTCGAGGAATTTTGTTACCTTGTTGTCGATGAATTATTTTCTGTTATCGCATACGATTTCGGCAGGTATCCCAAATCAACACACGATGTGATCCCAGATGAAGTGAATAACTTCTTTTTCTCTAACTTTCTCGAAGGCATGTGCTCCTACCCATTTAGAAAAGTAGTCATTCATAAATAAAATGAATTTATCTTTACTTGGGGCCATTGGTAGAGGGCCGACGATGTCCATTCCCCATTTTATGAAAGGTCATGGGTACAGGACAGAGGGTAGTTTCTCTTTGGGCTGATGAATCATCGGCGCAAACCTTTAACATTTATCAAATTTGTTAACAAACTCCTTAGTGTCTCTTTCCATGCTATCCCAGTAATACACTGATCTAATAATTTTGCGAATCAAAGACTCCACGCCAGAGTGGTTTCAACAAGTGCCTTCGTGAATTTCTTGTAGGACATAATCTGTGTCCCCCTCCAATGGTCCATCGAAGGTCCTCCTGTATAACGTTCCATCTTCGCACAATGTGAACCTAGCGGCCTTGGTTCGTATAGACTTCGATTCTTTATGATCTGATGGGAGTTTTCCATTTTTCAAATATTCAATATATTTATTCCTCTAATCCCAAGTCAAACTTGTAGAATTTATCTCGGCATGGCCCTCTTCAATCATATATCTTGATAATTAGATGATAGCCCACGGGATAATATCATCTTCTTTAACTGATGACCCCAAGTTAGCAAGTGCATCGGCCTCACTATTTTATTCTCGAGGCACATGATCTAGAGTCCACTCTTTGAAGCGGTGCAAGGTTACCTGCAGCTTGTCCAAATATCTTTGCATCCTTTTGTGACGACCCAAAGGGTAATCACTTGTTTTCCTATTCATTATATGCTTCTGAGGCCTTGAAAACCTCATTTAGGGTCGCCTCAATTAGTGTGCGCAGTCCGGGCGCGTAACCGGAAAGCTTAAATATGAATTATGTGAAAAATGCTAAATCTTGATATTAAAATGAATAAATTTGACTTCGGTCAACATGTTGGATAAACGGACCCGGACTCGTGATTTGACGGTCTTGGAGGGTCCACAGGAAAATATAGGACTTGAGCGTATGCCCGGAATCGAATTCCGAGGTCCCAAGCTCGAGAAATGAATTTTTGTGTGAAATTGTTTTCTTAAAATATTTAAGGAAATTGGAAATAAAATTTTATTAGAACGTATTGGTATCAGGCCCGTATTTTGATTCCGGCACCCAGCACAGGTCTTATATATGGTTTAAGTGTTATCTGTAATGTTTGGTTGAAAACGGACGTCGTTTGACGTGTTTCGGACCTAAAATGGAAATTTGATGTGTTATGAGAAATTGGGAAGAAATCATGAAATATGAGGCTTAATTCAATGTATATGATGTTGTTTTGGAAATTTGATCGCACGAATAAGTCCATAGGATGTTCTTGAGGTTGTGTGTATATTTGGTTTGGAGACGCGAGGGCTCGGGTGAGTTTTGGATAGGTGTCGAGTTGCATTTTGAACTTAAAAGTTGCAAAAAAATATGCTGGTATGAACAGGCCTGCAGGCTTCGCATGGTTCGCAAATGCGAAGGTTGGATCGCAAATGCGAAACAAGCCCAGGCCTGCCTTGGATCGCAAATGCGAAGCATTTCTTCACAAAAGCGAAGGTTGGGCTTTCGCAAATGCGATAAATTTGTCGCAAATGCGAAGTCCTTCAGTTGGTTATGAGTTCGCAAATGCGAACAAAAGTTTGCATTTTCCATAATTGGTTGGAGTTCGCAATTGCAAACCCCAGTTCGCAAATCCCACATCAGGGGCCCAGCAAATTTTATACTTAGTTGAATTTGAACAATTTTTCACCATTCTTTCAAAACCCAAAACTCCTTAGGCGATTTTTCAAGAACAAGTTTCATTCAAAATCATTTGTAAGTCAATTTTTACTCAATTTTTTCAATCATTAACATCATGTAACATGTTTTCCACTTAAAATCGATGATATTCATGGGTGAAATTGGGGGTTTTGGGTAGAACCTTGGTTTTTCAAAAATTGGGGATTTGGACCTCAATTTGAGGTTCGATTTCAAAGCAAATCATATATTTGGGTTCGTGGGGGAATGGGTAACCAGGTTTTGGTTCGAACCTCAGGTTTTGACCACGTGGGCTCGGGGGCAATTTTGGAATTTTTGGGCAAAACTGTGAGAAATTCATTTTTATGCATTCAAATTGATTCATTTAGTGTTTGTTAAAGTAATTAAGTGACTTGTGACTAGATTCAAGCGGATTGGAGGTGGAATCACGGGGTAAAGCTATAGTTGAGGCTTGAGTTGAGTTCAAGGCATCGAGGTAAGTGTTTGGTTTAACCCTAGATTGAGGGATTAGGAATTGAGTCATAATTGCTACTTGTTTTGTGTGGAGTACGACGTATGGGCATGGTGACGAGTATCCATGCATCGGTGTCGAGCATGACCGTGAGTCTTAATTTGATAATTGTGTACCCTTGTTTGATCCTATGAAAGTTGTGACTGAATATTGGTATTAGCTATGCCAAGAAGAAGTTAAATAGAATTGGTTATAGCTAACTCTCCCTTGTCGAGATGTTTGACTTGTTGTTATTGTTCCCTTGTCGGGATTGTATTGTGTATTGTGTTGAAAGTAAAGGGAGCGGGTGGTACGCCTACCACGAGTGATATTGAAATGGGAGAGGGTGGTACGCCTACCACGAGTGATATTGAAATGGGAGCGGGTGGTACGTCTACCACGAGTGATATTGAAATGGGAGCGGGTGGTACGCCTACCACGAGATATTGAGAAATGGGATCGGGTTGCACGCCTGTAACAAGATGAGTTGAATATGAAAGTTGCCTACTCTTTTCATTTATTGCTAGAAGTTAAACTGTAGATGTATGTGCTATTATACCTGATATTTTATTTCTATCTGTTGCCCCGGAAGCATGCTCCCTTCCCTAGCTTAAATTGTTATTTTCTTTCTACTTCTCCATTGTACTTGTATATATATCTGCACAGGTTTATCTGGAGTCTGGTCCTAGCCTCGTCACTACCTCGCCGGGGTTAGGCTAGACACTTACCAGCACATGGGGTCGGTTGTGCTGATACTACACTCTATGCTATTTTGCATAGATCCAGGTTTCGAGTAGCATCAGCAGTAGTGTGGGAGCATGCCTTTAGTCCAGCCAGACCCGAGGTAGCCTTGAAGACGTCTGCAGGCCCGGCGTCTCCTCTATCCTTTATTTTGTCAGTTATCTCATTGTATTCGAGATAAACAGTTTATGTTCTCTTTCAGACATTTGTATTTAGTATTCTTAGCAGTTCGTGAGTATTGTGGCACCAGTCTTGGGTAGAGGCTTTTGTTGAATTTTCCACATTTCTATTCAGTTTCTATAATATTAAGACTTTCGCTTATTATTTAATTTTGTTGCTTTTGTATTATTGCCGTTAATTGTTAAAAGGGTTAGGTTATTAATGAAAAAGTAATTAAATTTGGCTTGCCTAGATCTCATTAGTAGGTGCCATCACGACTCCCGAGGGTAGAAAATCCGGGTCGTGACACCTTTCCTCTCGAACTTCGAAGCTTTTGTTTACTTGGCTCACCACCAACAGAGAATCACACTTGGCTTCATCGACCTCTGCCCCCAAGATCTTAGCTAGCTCGAGACCTGGAATCATGGCCTCATACTCGGCCTCATTATTAGTCAATCTCAAAGTTTTAATAGATTGTCTAATAGTGTTACCCGTATATAGATTCAAAACAATGCCAAGCCCGGACCCTTTCACATTCGAGGCACTGTCCGTGAAGAGGGTCCATACCCCCGATGATGTACCCGATTTTAGCAGAAGTTCTTTCTCCACTTCAGGTACGAGGGTCGACGTAAAATCTTCCACGAAGTCAGCTACGATTTGAGACTTGATGGTCATTCGGGGTTGATATTCGATATCGTACCCGCCAAGTTTGACAACCCATTTGGCCAATCGGCCCGATAGCTCGGGCTTATGCAAAACATTTCGAAGGGGATAAGTGGTTAACACACATATGGGGTAACATTGAAAATATGGCTTTAACTTTCTAGACACGCTTATTAATGCAAGTGCCAATTTTCCTAAGTGTGGATATCTAGTTTCAGCATCTCCTAGAGTTCAACTTACGTAATAGACAGGGAACTGCATACCTTGCTCTTCCCAAACTAGTACCCTACTTACCGCTATCTCGGACACTGCCAAATATAAGTATAGATTTTCATCTACCTTCAGAGTGTGAAGCAGAGGTGGGCTCGATAAGTATCGCTTCAATTCCTCCAATGCTTGCAGGCATTTCGGGGTCCATGCGAAATCATTTTTCTTTTTGAGTAAGGAAAAGAACATGTGGCTTCGATCTGATGACCTCGAAATGAATCGACCAAAGGCGTCTATTCATCCATTAGCCTTTGC
The DNA here is from genome assembly GCA_026770625.1 of Nicotiana glauca. Lineage (NCBI taxonomy): Eukaryota > Viridiplantae > Streptophyta > Magnoliopsida > Solanales > Solanaceae > Nicotiana > Nicotiana glauca. The sequence goes on from MU717962.1 coordinate 18,026, forward strand.
ACGACTTTCACACTGTCTAAGATAGTGATATCTTCGATGTCCTTGATCTTGTCCGGGTTGATCTCGATTCCCCAGTTTGATACCATGAAGCCGAGGAACTTGCCCGAACCGACCCCGAAGGCACATTTTTCTGGGTTAAGCTTCATGTTGTACTTTCTCAAGATATTGAATGTTTCCTGCAAATAAGTTAAATGGTCCTCTGCGTGAAGGGACTTAACCAACATGTCGGTAATGTAAACTTCCATTGATTTACCTATCTATTCCTCAAACATTTTGTTAACTAGGCGTTGGTACGTAGCTTTAGCATTTTTTAGCCCGAAAGGCATTACATTGTAACAGTATGTTCCAAAATTAGTGATAAATGAGGTCTTCTCCCGGTCCTCCGAGTTCATTTGAATTTTATTATACCCGGAGTAGGCATCGAGAAAGGTAAGGATCTCGTAGCCAGCCGTGGCATCGATCATGCGATCGATGTTAGGCAGTGGGAAGGAGTCTTTAGGGCATGCCTTGTTTAAATCCTTATAATCTACGCACATTCTAAGTTTGTTCCCTTTTCCAGGGACTACAACTATGTTGGCTAACCACTCGGGGTATTTTACCTACCGAATGGACCTTATTTTAAGAAGTTTAGTTACCTCATCCTTTATGAATGCATGCTTCACCTCGAACTGGGGCCTTCTTTTTTGCTTTACTGGTTTGAACCTGGGATCGAGGTTAGCCGGTGTGTTGTTATTTTCGGTGGTATCCCTGTCATGTCTAAATGGGACCAGGCAAAACAATCCATGTTATTGATAAGAAATTGAATGAGTTTTTTCCTGAGTTCGGGGGTTAACCCCGTTCCCATGTATACCTTTCTCCTGGGCATATACTCAATCAGTATTACCTATTCTAGCTCCTTGACCGTTGACTTGGTTGCATCTGACTCTTCGGGAACAACAAAAGTTTGAGGAGTAAGGAAATCCTCCTCTTCTTCTTTAATTACATAATTCTCCGATTCGGTCGAGGCTGGGGATGGTGATTGCTATTTGGCCGTTTGATAATCTTTGATGCTCGATTTTCCTGAGCCGGAAGAGTCTAGTATCAGTGTGACTTAATCAACTACAAATATTTCCTTTTCAGCGTGTTGTTCCCCGTAAACTGTTTTCATACGATCCTCTGTCGGGAATTTCATCATTTGATGAAGGGTTTAAGGTACTACCCTCATGTTGTGGATCCATGACCTCCCGAGTAGTGCGTTATATCTCATGTTGCCTTCAATGACATGGAATTTTGTATCTTGGATGGTCCCGGTCACGTTCACTGGTAGGATTATCTCCCCCTTCATTGTTTCACTTGCCATGTTGAAGCCGTTTAAGACTCGAGATGCATGTAAGATTTGTTCCTGTAGGCCGAGCTGCTCCACTACCCTCGATCTAATTGTGTTTGCTGAGCTACCTAGATCCACTAGAACACGTTTAACTTGAATTTTATTTAACAAAATAGAAATTACCAGGGTGTCATTGTGCGGCTGAGAAATGCCTTCCGCTTCCTCGTCATTGAACGATAGGATACCCTCGGGCACAAAACTCCGAGTTAGTTTTTCTCTGGTAATTGACACCTTGGTACGTTTGAATATAGGCCCCTGTGGAACATCGGCCCCACCAACGATTATATGTATTACATGTTGCGGCTCTTCCTACTCATTCTTTTTGTTGGCATCTCTTTCTTTGAAGTGGTTCTTAGCTCGATCACTGAGAAACTCTCAAAGATGACCCTCATTGAATAATCGAGTTACCTCTTCCCTCAGTTGCCTATGGCCATGTGTGGCATGATATTTACACATCAAGTTTGGATTTCTTTAAGAAGGATCGGTTTGTATAGGTCTATGCCACCTGGTGTCTTTGATCCTTCTGATAGCTGATATGATCCCCGATGTATCGACACTGAAATTATACTCCGATAATCGAGGTGCTTCCGCTGGATCGGTATGTTTATCAAAAATACTCTTACTCATAAGTCCCCGAGAATTTTGCCCTCGATCATTCCTTCGATCGTTCCGAGGAGGATTGTGCCCCGGGCCGTTGTTTCTTTGATCTGCGGCATATGGCTGATATCGTTCCCTATTATACCTTGGTTCCCCATTGGTATGTCTCTGGGCCTTGACTGCTAATCTATTTGGATGAACTAAACTTGAGGAGGCTCCCAGCTGGTTTTCCTCGACTCGGATCTTCGATTGGTAACGATTATGTACATTTGCCCAAGTCACAGCTGGATACTCGATCAGATTTTGCTTCAATTATTGTGACGCGATCGAACTCCGCTCGTTCAAACCCTGTGTAAAAGCTTGCACGGCCCAATCATCCGATTCTGGTGGTAATTCCATTCGATCCATTTGAAATTGGGACACGAACTCTCTTAGCATTTCATCATTCCTCTGTCTTATCTTAAAAACGTCTGATTTCCTTGTCGCAACCTTTATGGCCCTGGCATGTGCTTACGAATACGTATGCTAATATAGCAAACGAATCAATAGAATTCGGTGGCAAGTTGTGATACCAAATCATGCTCCTTCTGACAAAGTTTCCCCAAATTATTTCAACAAAACCGACTCGATATCATCATCATTTAAGTCGTTTCCTTTAATCCCACAAGTGTACGAGGTAACGTGTTCATTAGGATCGCTCGTCCCATTGTACTTAGTTATATCGGGCATACGAAACTTTTTAGGAATGGGCTTCGGAGCCGCACTCAGAGGGAATGGCTTTTGTATGAATTTTGTGGCATCCAAACCTTTCAAGACCAGGGGTGCCCCTGGTATTTGATCAACACGGGAGTTATACATCTCCACATTTTTGTCATTATCCTCAATATTTTTCTCTCTCTGATCGATTCTTTTGGTGCGTTTCTCGAGCATCCTCATAATCGTGGGTCAGTCCCCGAGCCATTACCTTTTGATCTTTCTGGCACCGGCTTAGTACGGCGAGTGATTTCTGTTTCGACCACACATGGGGTTTTATGCTAACTTTAAAGCTGAGCGATAGCAACCTATTGAGCTTGTAGCATCTCGAATATTACTTGGAGGCTAACTCTCCCATCTCTTACACCTTGTGTTCCTTGGCCACCAGTCTGTGCCTAAAACCGCATTCAAAGCAACGTGTGAACTAACATCGACTGGTTCCACATTTGGCACTTCTCCAGGGTTAATAGGTGGTACACCGGCTCCCGGAGGAACTACATTGTTGTTTTTCCCATGAAATCCAAGCATCAACACCATGTACGGGTGTGCTTTATGAGTTTGACATGTTTTAACCTGAGAACAAAAATTCTTGACAAGAACAAGTGTGAAAATAATGCGTGTTATCAGTATCAATACTAAAATAACCACTATTATCTTTAGCCCCACGGTGGGCGCCGAACTGTTTACCTCGAAATACGAGTAACAATTAAACTTGTTTGTGATTTTAAAGATACGCGATCTAATTTAATACTAATTAATAACCAAGGAATCGAACGTATAAATTAAAGAAGTAAGTTGAATCAAACCAGTGATTAAACAAGTCTTGACCTCAAGCTATGATGGTCTCGAGGTTGGTCAGGAAGAATTGTAAAGTAAAAGCAATAAAGTTAAGAGATAATTCTGATGAGTAATGAACAAGAAAGTAAGAGAGTATATTCTATTGCCAATGATTGATCATCGTTACAAATGATTGGTATCCCCTTTATATAGTAGGGGAACCCTAAATAAGGTACATTTCTATTTACAGTAAGGAATCTTATTGGGACAGCTGTCCAACCTCTTAGTACAAATCCGTACTAACTCGTACAAATCTATTTCGGAATTTACGCCATGATCCTTGGGCCGTCGCGGGGATCTCTCTCTTTCTGTTATAAAACCATAATGGTATTACCTCGAGGTTGGCCATACTCGGCTCCAATGTTCCTCGAGTACTTAGATCTTCGAGTCTCGTATTCTGCCTTCGAGCTCGAGCTCGGTCCATATTGAACTTGTCCTCAATGCGACCCCTCGAGCCTACGAAATCAGGGACACATAACTTTGACCGTATACAAAGTCCATGTCGTCTGAAGAGGAATTTAGTGAGCAAGAGATGAAGAATATGCTCATTAATTATAAACGAGACCCATAAGTTTTCCCATATCTTTTTCTTAATTTCCGTTAAGAGTTTGTTAGAGATTATTCTAGTAAAAGTCCGTCCTTTTTCTACACATACTCTATCTTCTTCTTGGGAAGTCTTCTCTATTTTTTCTTCACCATTAAAATGAGTGATTCTGATGTATTTGCACGTCAAATATCGATAAATCAATGAACATCGGAATACTAATTTCACAAGATACCGAGATGTACAACTAAGTTAACGAGAAAAGCTAAAAGGGCTTCTCTATAAACTTGATCAAATTCCAAAAGATAAATGTTTAAATTGAAGTCTGTATATTTCAGAAAATAAAGTTCGATTTATATATGTGTGAATAATTTTGTACTTTGAATTGGATAGAAAAAATGCAATCGGATAAACCAAAAGCATTTTATCATTCTCTCACATAATTTTTATTGGAGATATCTTCCCCCGATTATAATTCGGAGGCTGAAAATCAACTTGAATAAGCTGTGAGTTATACCTTAATTTCATAGTTGTCATTTTTTCATTTTAACCATGTATTTTCTTAATAGCTTAATTGAGTGAGAAATTGCTCGAATCATATATCACTCGTGGTAATTGCTGCTTGAAATTTGGCGGGAGGACTTCAGAAAGCTAAAGATTGCTTTGAATATGTCATTAAAGAGGTTAGTTTTTTTTTAATCCTTCTACGATTCGATATTTGTTGAAGATATGTTACTTCCTAACTTCATATGATCGATCCAAGTAGAAAGAAAGGAAGACTCAATAAAACTCGTGGTGTAAAGCCAAATTTTAATAAGGGATGTTTCTTTCTCTTTTTTGTTTGTTTATAATGTAATTATCTTGTAAAATATAGTATTAAGATTATATTGGTTTCTTTTATTTCTTTCTTTTTATTTGTAGTGTAGTTATCTTATAAAATATAATATTAATATCCATATTGGTATGAAAATACAAGTTAATAAGATGTTATCCACATATTTATAATTCATTACCTTGAATCTTACTGTAAAAAAATATTATTTACCAATATGAAGATTTGAGTAGCTTAATTCAAAGTTCTAAAATATTTTTATTGTTTAAAAATAAATAGTCTTTATTTCTACTTTTATAAGATTTTTATTTTATTTTTTTTATTTTATAAACTTCAATATCGTCTAAGCAAAAATAAGATAGTGAATCTAACTAAAAATAATTTTCGGGCTCCAAAATGTAGAGGGCCTAAAGCAAAGGTTTTACTAGTTTCCCCTTGAACCGCCCCAGATTAGGGCGTGAGACAAATCGTGTTAACTGAAAACAATTCTTATGCAGCTATGACTTCGTATTTTTAAAACTAACTAGTGTTAACCCCTAAAATAAATTGAAGTCTTAAAGAAAGTAATTAATTCAAAATATTTTTGTTTGTGTGAGTGTGACAGGACAAACAAATTCAAGCCCAAATCGAACAAATCGAAAATTCTTTAGATCAGGGCAGTACAGTAGATTTACATTAAATTGAAAAAAACTAAATCAGATAAAAGACGAGAAGAAATAAATCTGATAGAAGACACTAGTAGAAGAAGCTCACATCAGAAGATGCAGAAAAAATGCACTCAGATACAATAACAAGTGAAAATGAGTAAAGAACAAGCCTGTAAATCATAGTTATGTTTGTAATTTCTATTTATGTTACACTGTTAGTGTCTCAATCTTGATCTTATTATGTTGTGCAATATTTGTACCTTGCTTTCAATGCAAAAATGCAGGTTATGATGTATGATATTTTGTCTGAATGACATACATTTTCACTGTATGTCATGTTTATTTTGTCTCGTTGTTTAGTACTTCAATTTGAAAAAAGAAGGCCAAAATTTTATATATCCCCTTAAACTTGGCACGTTTTGTAAAACTAGTCTCTCTGAACGTCCGTTGCACGTTTATCTTACTTTATTATTATAAAATATATATTTTAATATGTTGAATATTAATTATATGAACATTTTAAGAATTCTTGTTTTAGTTATAAAATCATATAGACATATTTATTTGCAAATCAATGTTTGTTTTACAATCTTCTCCATCATTCAATATAAAAAGTTAAGCTATGCTTGGTTTCTTTTTATTAATTACATAAAATGGTTAGTCTGAGATAATTAAGTATAAATTATTAGTTCTTTTCAATCCAAAGAGATAGCATCTCAGCAAGACGACATCATATTGAAATTAACATCATCTACCTTAATATAGTTATAGGACATGAAGAGTAAATTATCTCATGATTTGATGTATTACTATCACAAGTGGCACAATATTCAAAATATTGATGACAACAAGAGTAAAAATAAAAATGAACCTTTTTTTACATATAACACTTCTGGAAAAGACGCTAATTAACATCAACATTTCATAACAAAAAGAATAAGTAAAGGCTCGAAAACACATCAAATAACAAAATTAAAACTAACAAAACAACCCAAAAAGAAAATATTTACTGATCTATAGAATCTATTAGTAACTTCAAAAGAGAGATAAAATTTATATCAATTGTAAAAGACATGAAACATCATGCAAATAAAAAAAATAAGGGTACAACAAAGACAAGATTTATTAAGTTATAAAAGTTTATGAAGTCAAGTTCCCAACAAGAAAAGTGTTGTTAAAAGAAATTTAATATTTTTATATTTAATAATGATTTAACTTTAAACGCTCTATTACCCTTAGTGAGATGATTAATTACAAGCCACAAAAATTCCGGTAGCTTATATTAGATTGCAAGTCTCAAAAGTGTTTCTTTTTTTATTAAAATCATTGCTCAGTTATACAACTTCACATAAATTAATGGAGAAAATATTAAAAATAATTAAAATAGTGCGAACAAATATAACACCTAGGACCAAAAAATTGCTATGAAGTAAAAGTAAACGAAGATACCAAAAAATAATATTTGTCAAAGGAAATTTTGACTTTTAAAAAGTTTCATAAAAAGTGTACTACAACATAAAAAGCAAACTTACAATATGAGACAGACAAGTAATGTGCAATGCTTTTTTTTTTCTCTTCAAATTCTTTTTGCGTTTGTGATTGACATAAATACAGGAAATTGTTTAATTTACAACCAAGCAACTTTTAGACAAAAAATTAATATCAAACTAGTTAATAAATATCAAAAGACACATTCATTCATGTTGGGGTGTTCTGCACGACATTTTTTTTTCCTTTTAACTAAAAATGATAATTAAATTATTTAGAAGGGTAGAGTTCATGCTTTTAGTATAGTATAGATATAGATATAAACAAACTTGTATGTAGCCAGAAAACAATACTATACATGCCGCATATGGCCAATGTCTATAAATAGCAACACTTGGCCTCACACAGTATAAATTCTGAAAGATAAAAATAGGAGCTTACCTGATGATCTATTGGCATGAATAGAGTTGTGTTGAGGTATCCCACCTCGAGCTATATCTTCGATTTGAAATAGGTGGGGGTATTTAGACTTCATTTCTTCCTCCGCTTCCATGTCATCTCTTCCACATTCTTCACATGAACGGGTTTGTTCTGGCTGAGAAGATATTAAGGGCGGGGTATTTTTGGATGACTATGGAAGCAGATTGCATCAAGTATGTACAGAAGTGCCACCAATGCCAGGTACATACTAATATGATACGAGTGCCACCCAACGAACTCAATATAACGAGTTCACCCTATCCTTTCTCTGCCCAGGGTATGGATTTCATCGGACCAATTGACCCCGTTGCTTCAATTGGACACAGGTTCATGTTGGTGGCAGAAGATTTCTTCACAAAATGGGTTGAAGCCGCTTCCTATAAAGTTGTGACTAAGAAGGTCGTAGCAGACTTCATTCGGGATCGTATTGTTTGTCGAATTGGAGTGCCTGAGTCAATCGCTACCGATAATGCCACCAATCTCAATAGTGTTCTAATGAATGGGGTGACCAGATAGACACTTGAACTAGTTCAAAGTTTAATTTTTAAAATCTCTGTTCATCCTAGCATACCGCATGTTGTATATATAGTGATGAGCGTGTATACCTATTTTAAAGTTGTTGAGTTAGAAAATTAATGGTAAGAAACTCTCTTTATATAACTTATACCCATACTACTTTTTCCCAACGATTAAAAAAAGCCCTAGCCCCTAGTATTCCTCTTCTCCATAGTTGTAAACACCATTGAAGCCAAAAAATTTTAGAGGTCATTTTATATGTTTTCTTCTATATCTCTCTTAAATCACAATAAAGGCTTCCATATATTTTTCTCTCTAACTCCTTATCTCCCTTCTCCAAACAAGTTGACGATGAGACTAAGTAATGGGGCTATGACATGTCATTATAGGGATAAAGTAGTATTGCAGACTTCGTGGTCTCCAAATAATCCTGGTCGAAGATTTTATGGATGCAAATATGAGTGAGTAAGTACTGATTTTATGTTTCTTTATTTTCCTTAAGTTTCAATTTTTTTTCTTTTTTTTTGGATATTAATCATCTATTGCTTTGTGAATAGGCTGAATGCAAGTACTTTATGTGCTACGATGAGGAAATATCTGACCAAGCTCGGAGAGTAATTTGAAGCTTACTGAATCAAGTCAAAGAGTATGAAAAGGAAGAGCCTGAAGCAAAGATTGTGAAGAAATGTCCTTTTATTTTATATATTCTTGTCTTAATTTGGATGTTTATCATGTAACCTGCTGTAGATTTTTGGATATAATCTCATGTTATTCGGTCTTTTAAATGTAATTCTTGAGAGGTATTATTTGGCTTTAGATTGTTATTTGCTTACATGGAAAAGAAAATACACGTGTTAACATATTATTCATTCATTTGCCATGTAAGTGGCGTTTGGACCTCACGCACAAAGTCTAACATACAGATGTGTTTAAAAATTATAATTTGGATGAGTTCAAGTGTCTATCTGGTCACCCCATATGTTTATATGTTTATTTTATAAAACGTGTCAAGTTTAAGGGGCTATCAAAAATTGGTCTATTCTACCATATATTAATAATTTCTAAACATGGTATACATACTTTAAAACTCATAACAACCATAACAAGAAAATACTACTCCCTCCGGTCCAAAATAAGTGATTTTTTGGATGTTTTCACACAGATTAAGAAATTCACTTTTTAGCATTAATTAGTAATGGAATTGACCATATTAACCTTTACTATCTCACATAAACACTCCTAACACATATTCCAACATTATTTACTCCAAGGACAATGTAGGAAAAAAATAATTAATTCATTCTTGAAATCTGAAAAAATCACTTATTTTGGACCACAAAAAAAATGTCAAAAAATCACTTATTTTGGACCGGAGGGAGTATAAGTGTATAACTAGTCCCGGCGAATATAAATTTGTCTGACTTTATTCCATATTTTTTTCTAAAGATTAAGACATGTATATATCATATTCAAATCAAACTTGTGCTTTTGATAGGTCTAAGCATCGTCTTTAAATTTCTCCATAAGAAGGCGAACAACATCAACAGTAAATGGCTTCTGATAATAATAATCAAGACCAGCATTTATAAATGCTTCTTTCTCTTCTTCTCCAGTAGAAGTCACTCCCACAATCAAGGTTGCCACATTCATATCTCGAAGTTCTTGAGTTGCCTACATAATAAAAAGCTTTTTAAAATACTTTTTTTTTTTACATAAATTAGGAAAAGTTCAATGTCCAAACAAAAAACAAATGACAATTAAGGCAAACGGCTGCCCAGTGCACGAAGCATCTCACATTTACATAGAGTTTGGTGAAAGGCCGCACTTTGAGAGAGTGTGATGTGGACAGCCTGTTTTGATGCACGTATCAGCGGCTGATTCCATGTCTCGAATCGTGACTTATAGATCATACGGAAATAATTTTACTGTTGCTCCAAGACTTCCCTTCGAATGACGATTAATTGAAAAGAATTTAACAAACGCATACCTAGCGGCCGTTCATCACTGGCATATCTAAGTCCATTAGAATCAGATCAAAGCATGCACCAGTGCGATGAGCAAGAACAGCTTCTTGGCCATTTTTCGCCTCATGAGTTTCCACACCAAATTTCTTGAGAAGTCCTTTGTGTACCATTCGAACTACACGATCATCATCTACTATAAGCGCTTTGAGCGCTTTGAGTTTTCCCCCACCGTTGAGGTTCTTATTTGAAGAAGACACATTGATACCATAGCATGATGACATTTTTCCTTATCTTAACACTTAAAAAACCACAAAATATTATTAAATTAGCAACTTGAATAATTGAAAAATATATTGTCAACTTATGTTACACGGACTCTCTAAAACAGCTAGATGTTGCACCCATGTCGGATCCTCTAAAAATATATTACTTTTGGTAGATCTGACACCCACACATCGACATTTTCGGAGAGCCCAAGTATTAATATAAATTGTAGCTCACCATTGTATATTTTCATTATGACAAAAAGTACATCATATAGCCGCTCTCAAAATAATAGTCGAAAAATGTATATTTGTTCTATATTTTTGTATATATATGCATTCTGTATGTAATATACAAAAATTATACAAATTTTATACAATTTTTCGGCTACCGAATGTAAATAGTTTTTGCCACGGGCTAAAAGTAAAAAAACCCAAAAGTAAAAGTAATTACTTTGTTTGTGTGACAATTTATTACCATGTTACATATGCTAATGTCATGACACTATCAACAGCCATTATGGCATGTAGCTATCTGTGACAATCCGACCCGTCGTCTCATGTGTTATTATTCCGTTTTCGCCATTTCATGCTTCTTCATGTTTCGTTATCGGTAGGTGGTATGTTAGAATTGATTTGGATTGGTTTTGATAAGAAATGAAACACTTAGTCTCTTTAAGGAAAGCTTAAGTTGGAAAAGTCAACCGGAAGTTGACTTGTGAGTTAGAGGGCTCGGAATGGATTTTCGATAGTTCGGCTAGCTCCGGGAGGTGATTTGTGACTTGGGAGTGCGATCGAAATTGAATTTGGAGGTCCGGTGTAGAATTAGGCTTGAATTAGCGAAGTGGGAATTNGGTCATTCGGACATCGTTTGGTCGGATTTTTGATAGAATGCGAGTTTTGGAAGTTTTGGTTGAACTTAGTCTTTGATTTGAGGAAATTTGATGATTTTGATGTTAACTATAGTGACTTGATGATTCGAGCAAGTTTGAATAAGGTAATAGATCATATCTGTACTTTTGATTGGGGTCCCGGGGGCCTCGGGGTGATTTCGGGTGGTTAAACGATGAATTTGGAGTCTGTTGCAGGTTTGAAGTTTTGCTGGTTCTGTCATTTCCGCATTTGCGGAAAAAGGGACCGCATAAGCGGTTCCGCAGATGCGGCGTATTGGTTGCAGAAGCAGTCCTCAAAGGACCAGGGATTTCCGCAGAAGTGGACGTGGATCAGCAAATGCGGCAACCGCAGAAGCGGTTCTAGACCGCATAAGCAGTCCAAGGGATTTTAAGGCAGACCGCATAAGCGGTCATTTGGTCACGTGTGCGGTGACCGCAGGTGCGGTTATTTGACTGCATAGGCAAAAATGACTGGGCAGAACCATATTAAGCCTTCTTCGCGAATTTTGAAGGAGGAAACATTTTGGACGTCTGACTAAGGCGATTTTTGGGCGATTTTGAAGAGGGTTTCGAGAGTCTTCATCAGATATGGATTCTTGGTATTAAATTATGTTGTTATGGTAAAAAACATGGATTAACACTGAAAATCCAAGGGAATTAAGGCTAAAAATAGAGGTTAGGGCTTGAAACTTGAAAGAGTTTAAACTAGTGATTTGAAGGGCCAAATGGGCTCCGATTTTTGTGAATTTGGTATGTATGAACTCGTGGCGAGATAAGGAAGCCGGTGATGTTAATTTTATAATTTTTTAAGATGTGGGCCCGGGGCTCGGGTTTTGCTAGTTTCGAGATTTTTACTATATTTTGATTGTTTTTGATTGGGTGTTGTCCCATTGGCATATTGTGATGTATTCGCTCTGATTTTGGTTAGATTCGACGCGCGTGGAGGCCAATTTGAGGGGAAAGGCATCGCGAGCGAGAAATTTCACCGGTTTCAGGTGAGTAATACTTGTAAATGATATCCTGAGGGTTTGAAACCCCAGATTTGCACATCATAGTGATGTATTGAGGTGACTTGCATGCCGAATATGAGAGTGGGGTAGAGCACCGTTGGGGGACTGTGACTTGGTCCGTCCCGGTTGTTTATTTTACCGCGTATTTGACTGAAATTATTTGTTATCGTCATAATTTGGGTTGATTGCCATGTTTGGGGCTTCGTGCCAACTATGTGAATCCTTCGAGGATTGGTATCACTGTTTTTGCATTACTTGCATATTATTTGATCTCGGTCCAAGGTTTTAATACTATTTTGCAAACTCAGCCATTTTTCTAAGAATTGAAAACTTAAACAATATATTATTGACGTTTTCAGCTGAGGACTGTGAGCACGTGATTTTTGTCCTAAGCAATTTTATTCCAAAAGTTTCAAATAAAATAATTTCTTTATTATTTTACCATTTTTTGTGGATTTTTGTTGAAATTGGTGTTAATTGTTGTATTTTCATTCATATTAAAAAATATAGAATAATAAAATATAAAAATACAAAAAAAATATACACATACATTAGGGGTTTAAATTTTACAATTTTAGTATTAATTCATTTTCAAAGAAAAAATCAAAAAAATAGCATTTTTGCGCTTTAATTGAAAAATTACCACAAAATAGAAGATAATTAGTTTAACAATTTAATAAAATCACAAAAAATAAATACAAAATATAAAAGAAAAAGAAAATACGGAAATACAAAGGAAAAATAAAATACAAAAAAATAATAAAATAATACAATACAAAAAGTAATTGTAAAAATACAAAAAATGAGGAAAAATACAAAAGAAAGAAAAGAATTGTTAATTGGGCCAAATTTAATGACCCAAATCAGAAGCAACCGCCCAGGCCCAAAAGGACTATACCCGGTCTGCCCAGTTCTATATCGAAACGACCCCGTTTAAGTATAAAGGGATCTGGGCCGTTCATTCAATTGATCCAACGGTCATGTAACGAAGGCCACATAATGAATAAAACGACGACGTATGATAACAATAATCCAGGCCGTTCATTAGTTTGATCTAATGGCCAAGATTGAGTCTTCATTTAAACCATACGGTGCCGTTTTGAGTCCAAAAGGATCTCAACCGTTGTTTCTCCTAATCCGACGGCCAAGGATCATTGGTAACCTTTTAATATACCAAAAACGTTACACCTCTTAATTCATTTCATCCTTCTTCTTCTCCATTAACCCTAGCCGCCCTTAGTTCTCTCCCAAATCCCCGCCGGAACCCTACCGGCGGGAGACACCATGTATGCCAAACCCTCCACCCTTAACACCATAGACGCCTCGCAGTCTCCTTTTCCAACCCTATACCTCTTTTTCCTCGAATAAGGCCGGAACCCTTCGAATATTCAAATTAGTGTCGCCGGAACCCTAGTTCCAGCGAACACTGCTTCATTGAAACCACTCCCAAATCACCCTCTAACATCCTCTTGACATCCTCTTGACATCCTCAACACCGTTCTGAAGCCCTCAAGTCTCAAAGATCGCTGTAAGACTCAAAAAATGTTAAAGAGAAGTCTGCCGGCGACTAAAAACTTCAAGAAAAGGCCATAAAAGGCCTCTTGGGTACCGGAGGTTGATCTTTAAAAGAAATAGAAGAAAAAGAAAAGCCAAAAACAAGATTATCGGAAAAATAAGAAAGAAAAAAAAGCTAAGTATCTTCTTTCTTTCTTTCTTTTGATTTCTTCTGTATGCATGTGTTGTTTTTTTATTCTTGATAAAATGATTAGACTTTCTGATAACTAATTCTTGGTTCGCTGAAACTGATCTGTTTTGAAACTAAAAGAGAATAAAATCTTAATAAATAAATTTTGATATTAGTCTTAAGATTAAATAGATTTTAATAACTTTCAATATTATTTCTGTGTTGACCATTTAAGATTGATAGTTAGGGTTTAATAGAATTAAATATTAGATTTTTGATTAGTTTTAGAATTGTTTTCGAGTTTAGTTCTTAAAATTGATTCTGAAAATTGTTTAGAAATAATTTTGTTTGTTATTGATTGAATTGCTAGCTTATTGGTTATAGCTGTTAGTATTTGATCTTGAATTCAGCTAATAAAATTAGAGTAAAAAGGGCTGGGATTGGTATAAGGTAAAATTGGTAATTCTGAAGAGGAATTGAGGGTATTGTTGGAATTTTAGAATAGGTTAAGGGTAATTCTAGCTTAGTTTCAGGGGTATTATAGGTATTGAAAAGGATAGAATTAGGAAATAACAAATGCAAGTGAGGGTAAATTAGACATTTTAAGGGTTAAGAACATGGTAGATGCCACTAGAACCTTCTAGAATGGGTTCTAGTGCAGGTTTCAATAAAGTAATTGTAGTAATTTGTTGAACAAGTCATAAAAAGGGGGGTTAATCTGAAAATATCAGAAATTAAATTTCCCTCCAAATTCTATTCTATAAATAGGCAGTTTCTGCCTTAATGCAGGGTTTTTTTTTTTTGGAAAAATCTAAAATCTACTTAAACATTTTCAGCTATTTTCGATCTGAGTTCTCACAAGTCCCCATTTCAAAACTCCAAAAAACATCAAAAATAGTTCAAACTTCTACTGTTACATTGATTCTTCGAGTAATCTGAAGGTTATTTTGATCTGATTGTCAAGCACGATAGAAAATTGAATAATATCACTCAAGTGTTGGTTTTCTGGTGATTTGTTACTCCTGTTGGTTTGAATCTGGTGTGCTGAAGCTGTATCTGTGGTTGAATGCTGTTGAACTCTTATTGCTGATCCTTATTTTCGATTTTTCAACTTAGAATCTCATTGATCTCCTTCTATTTCCAGGTACAACTCTATTACTTGCCGATGTAATTCAAGTCGACGAAGATAGAATAAAATGATTATGTGCTATTTCAATTTGTTTTTCACTTTATATTTGATCTGATCAGAAATCCTTGTATTCATTGGGAGTAGGCTGAATGTGTACCTGAACTATATAGACTCGGACTATTTGAACTTTAAAATTTTTTTTTAGTTCATTACAGTAGTGTAATCGTATTTGAAACATATTATATAGATGCAATAGTATCTAGCTATAAGCATTTGTGTCATTAGGAGCATTTAAACTCGTAATGGGTTAAAACTAGTGAACTGTATGGATTTCTATATTAGATTAATGATAGTACTGAATTTGTAATCATATTAGAATTTGACTTAGCAATAGTTGTTAGATCTCAAATGATCGCTAACAGCTAATCTATAATGAGATTTGAAAATTGTTTACAAACTTCAATTTACTTTTAGTTTAGCCTAGTTTTTGTTTGAAGAAGCTAACAATTACTGCAATGATTTCGGATATTTTCTCCTAGTGATAATAATGTCATTAATAATTCACTTTGTGTCTGATTTGACTTTAAAATCGTGGTTTATTTGAATTATGTCTCATTAACATGTAGAATTCACTGATAAATAGATCAAATTGACGAATAGGAACATAAATGTCAAAGTTTCTTAGTTAGTTTCAGCGGTGTTATTGAATATATATTTAGGTTAGTCTTAAAATTCAATTCATTTTGTTCAACGTTCATGTTAAAATTCAGATCAGTGTAAGGCCTGATAGCCTGAGATAATTTTGAGGCTTTGCCTGATCTTGCTGGGCCCAAAAATCCTGAGGCCCAAATCCTGATGAAATGTTCTATGGGGCCAAACTATACGGAAGGCCTGAAGCTAGTATGAATTTAGTATAATAAAATTACAATAGGGATAGGGAAATTAAACTATAAATATAGAAATCGAGTTTTGAATTAAGTAGCGGGTTCAAGCTAGAAGGTTTTATCCTTTTGTTTGAATCCGGACTTGAATTCAATATTCGAATTTCTATTTTTATGAGTTAATTGTCCTTTAGAAACAAGACCAAATATAGCAAACTTAGTTGCGCAAGGCATAACCTTTAATGATAAAATGAGACGAGCCTCGCCAAAATCAAATATACAATTGCGGGGCCCTTATTAATTACTTACTAAAATACTTAGTATTCGGGATAGGTAGTTTAGCAAATTTTACGGCCTTCCCAAAAGATAACGATGTGTTAGCCGCTTTAGGCACAATTTATAATAATATTACCTTCCTAATACGGGTGTGCATTTCATGGAACCCAAATCCAAATCCCAAAACGTTGAATAAGAATGTGTCGAGGATCCGGGTGCATTTCATGTGACGTGATCTGAAAA
>MU717968.1:0-32897 GCA_026770625.1 Nicotiana glauca
CAAATTGAGTACTGTTAAGCTTCATTTGTTTTCTGAAATTAAGAAGTGAATACGAAATCTTAGAATACTTTCGTTATTTAAAGTTTCTGGACTAGTGACTGAAAATAAATAATGAAGTAATTAGATACATTTGGCTCATAATTCTAAGGTGTTGAACCTGTTTAAATTTCGTATTAATTCTGAGGTGTTAGATATGAAATATGAATACAGTATGAATGAGGTTCAAAAACATGATTAACTGTATAATTAGTTTAGCCATTTCGAAGTAACAAGTAAAACCAAATAGACCTGAGTTTGAATNCTTGACAAGTCCAGGCGGAGGAAGTTGAATTTAACCGTGGAAGTTTCTGAGCCCAAGAGACTTGAATTTGTAATTATAGATTGTGCTTTAATTAGCCCTGTGCACACTTGTGCGCTTCTATTAAATTAGTCCAAATTCCAGGCCCAAAAACGTATAGTGGCCTGGATACGAACAAATGACAATGAGAACTGTTATAAAACTGCACTGATAATTATTTCAATTAAGGGAAGAACAATGATAGAAAACTTAGCACGATCTAGGTTTAACCTTTAAAATACAATGAGATGAGCCTCGTTAAAAGACAAAAATACACGGGGCCCTCAAATAATTGTTATGATATTTTAGACATCGGAATGACCGTTTAGCTAACTCCACGGTCTTTCCCAAAGTAACAAAGAAATAGATACCATTAGGCATAATTTTAATATACATTCTCAAAAACGGGTGCACATTTATGTGACCCAAATCCTATTCCCAATGAAGTCGAAATGTATCTAAAGCCACAGACGTACTGGTACGGTGTGGTTAAGGAATGCATTTTCACGACGATGCAATTCTTAAAAAATTAAAAAGCGGAACATTAATGCATGATTTAAAAAATATATAATCGGAATCAGATAAAATCAAATTCAACAGTTGAGCGACCGTGCTAGAACCACGGAATTCGGGAGTGCCTAACACCTTCTCCCGGGTTAACAGAATTCCTTATCCGGATTTCTAGTTCGCAGACTGTAACAGAGTCAAACTTTCCGCGGTTCGGGATTAAACCGGTGACTTGGGACATCATTATATTCTCAAGTGGCGACTCTGAAAAAACTTAAATAACTAATCCTGTTCCGACTGTCCTTAAATTGGAAAAACTCCTCTACGCCCTCGCGGGTAAAATAGTATATATAAAAAAGGAGGTGTGACATTTACACCAAAATTCTTATCCTCTACCAATGATGGACAATCTCATTAAAAGGAGAGAGAAACTTAAAATTTTACACAAAAATTTTATTTTCCCTCCGTTTTCCATTCACCCTCTTTTTAATATCTTTCCATATTAAAAAGAAAACTCAAGAGCTTAATCACGTAATTTTTCTTTCTGCAAATAACTTTGATCATATATATACTTACTTTTAGTTTGACACTAAAATTATATAATTAAAAACTGTGTAAAATTCTACTAACACAGAGTTTTTCACAAAACATGAATCATAGGCAAATAATAAAAGTTATTGAGGATTTAGAAAAATATTATGGAATTGTAATTTTTCCTTTGGGTATTTAAACCCTCAATCACATCTAGCTAATCAAAGTATCAAATTTCTCCTCCTCCAACTTTTCCCCAACTTTTTAAACAGCTTGACTAATTTAAATTAATATCACCTAACACCTTTAGGTGAAAGCGATGAATAAGTCCAATCCATTCACAATATTTCTTGGAGATTTTTTTATTAAAACAAAAAAAGAAAAAAAGAAGAAAAGAGAGCAGGAAGAGAAATTGAGGAGAAACTTTAAAGGCCAAGTAAAATTCCGAAAAATAAAAAATTAAAAAAAATTAGAGTTGTGTTTGAATATTAATATAATTTTGGATTGTTTTTGAACTTTTGGTGAGTGATTTGAGTGCACATTTTAAAAAATAAAATATTCAAATATTTTAAAATACAAAAATTAAAAATTTTATCGTCAAACATTAATTTTGAAAAAGGTAATTTCTTTTCTTTTTTTTAAAAAGTAAAAAAAATTTCATGGCAAAGCCTAAACTGGATCTTAAAAAAAGTCCTATTTGTCTAAAATTTTTGGGCCCACTCCAAACAAGCTTTGATGATTCACCAAAATAAATCGACGTGGCAAGTCTCCATTGGTGAAGACAGTGAAATAATACGCAGCTGAAATAAAGACCAAACTCAGAAAAACAATTAAAAAGAGCAAACTCTGATCTTCAAGAACGAGAGAAGCTAAAAAACAAAATAGAGAAAAGCTTCGATTCAATGGCGGAAGAACATGAAAATCACACCTCAACCTCTCAGCAACAATCATCTTCTTCTGCTTCCTCTTTTCAAAAATCTCCACAAGAACCCCTTAACAAACAAACCCAGGTGCCCATTTTTCTCTAATTAAAGATTGATTTTTTTTTATATTGTTTTTGGTGAATTCACGAATTGAATATTGAATATTCTGTTTGGTGTGTTTGGTTTCAGTTTGATTTGAATGTTTTTTTTTTGCTGATTTACCCTTTTTAATATTTTTTAATTAGATGGTAATTGTGATGAGTGTGGAGCAATATTTTATCTTTTTGGTGGGAGATTATGCTAGGGTATCTTAAAATTGACTTGATTTGGCTTAAAGAGTCCTTGTATACCATATGTATACGATCCAAAAAAGTCCATAAAAAATTGGTTTCATGGTAGAATCGAAATTATCCGTTTGAGTTGATGGAGGTTTAGCTTTTTGGCATTTTTCCCCTGTGAATTTCGTGAATTTGTTCAGCTTTATTATTTAGCTGATTTAAAGACTCTGATACGGGCAAGTAGGAAAGATGTATGCTTTTTGAAGGTAAAAGGGTTAAGCTTTTGGGTTTTCTTGGTACATGAAATCCGAACTTCTAGGTTGAAAGTGGAGCTCGTGTTCCGCTGGAACAACTTCACTTGTCATTTTCTGGGCTAAATCGTTGGAGTTCTATATTTTTCAAATGCCGAACACTAATCTCTCTTGTACACATCCCTTACGCACCTGCCTTTGAGTGTTCTTCTGTACACAAACCTTAAGCAGTGGAAGTGAGCAATAGTGAAGAGAAGTACAGTGTCTTGGAAGTTACTTGTCTTGAATAAACATAATGAAGCTCTCGATTTGCTTGCTTTGATGTCATTATCAACCATCCAACATGTCTATTTGTAGAACCATCACTTGCGGGATGAACATTGGTATGAGTCAATGTCATGCTTACACTAATCAGAGAATATTATTGGTAAATCTCCATGGACTTGCTAAACTTGTGCTGAATCACTAGACAAAAGGGCGTGGTGGGGATCCTATGAACTTTACGGAGCCACTAAATGCTATACCCTCCGTTTGTGATGCATTTTGATTGGGCATGGAGTTTAAGAAAGAAAGAAAGATTTTTGAAACTTGTGGTCTAAAATAAGTCATAAATATTCGTGTGACTATAATCATCTCATTAAGGGTAAAATGGAAAGTTTAAAGTTAATTTTTTTCTAAATCTAGAAATGTATCATTCTTTTAAAAAAAAATGTAAATTAGCAAGTGCATCACATTAATTGAGGTGTTGGGAGGCTAAATTGCGGATTGAAATGTAGATTTTTTGAAATGTCGACCTAATGTTCAGTTTTGGTTTTCTTAAGGTAATAGGCAAATAGATACTCGTACTTCCACAGAATTCTGTTGCTGACCCCAACACCAAATCACAGATTAAATGTAGACTTTGTTTCTGACCCCCAACACTAAATTGCAGGTTAAATGTAGATTTTTTGAATTGTCTATCTGATGTTGAGCCTTTCTTAGTTTTCATAAGATTTAATAGGCAAATAGATACTCTTATTTGCATGGACTTTTTTCCTGGCCCCTCAACAGCATCCAGACACCTGAACATATTCAAACCTGTGTTTAAAACACCTCCGCCATCCTTGTTCCTAACTTGCTTGACGTGGATGACACATCTCTCTTTCTTCCTTTAGATAAACTTTATTAATTTAATTTTTGTATGGAAAAACCATTGGAAGTGGCTAATAGGGGATTTTACAAAAGCTTGCCGAAGTGGCCAATTCATCCGGTAAGAGTTTCACTGGAGACAATCACCATTACATCTGGACTCCTCACCCATTAAATCTCTCTCCCATCTCCTTCCCTGTAATGCCGCCCCATTCCCTGAAAAATAACTCAGGCAGTTCCCTCAAACCTTCTCCATTGCCACAGTATAAACCCACCAGGCCCACCAACTTATATCCACCATCCTCATTGCCAAAGATTGCCCTTCCTCCGGTTTTTTGAGCTATTCTTCCTCACCAAGAGGAAATACCAGCAATGCCTCCCTCAATTAGAGCCTCTCACATCCAGCAGCGCCAAAGAAAGTGGGAAGGGAAGAGGAACCCGAAAGGGGAGGGAAAAGGACGCAAACCACATTCACTTCTTTTGTTTCAACTTATGATCATCTGGATGAACATTAGTGTCAGCTTTTTCATGGATCGACAGATCTAGGAGATTGCTTTGACTGGACCTCTTTATTATGCAAATCTATAGGTTTCATATGCCCTGCAATTATGATGGTTAGGAAGGTGCAAGCACAAGAGTCACTGCCATTTAGATCTTTCATCAGTGTTTCCAGTGCTAGAGATCAGACAACATAAATTGGTCACAAAAATGGAAGTTTTTGATAATGAGAAGGGAGAACATTCTTTGAATTGTTTGAAGTTCAGCTGCTGAAATCCATTTTGATGATTATTTCTACTTCCAACTCGGATGAATCTGTTGGCAAAGAAAGGGAAGGGATGTAGGAGGTGATGGAGCAGAGAGGTTACGTAGTAGCAGTGAAGGAACTTGTAGGAAATGGGTTTGTGTGCATGTGAAGGGAGGGTGTGGGGTGGGGGGCAAGAAAGAACAAGAGAATGGGGTAGGGGGAAGGAGTGAGAGGAGCAATTTTCTTTAAGAATAATTTTTTAACTTTAATTTTTGTTAGTTTTCTTTTCATTAGTTTTTTACTTTAATCTTTCTTTAATCAAAATCACTACCATTTCACTCTGTTCATATGCTTGTATTTCAAGCATTTCTTCCAACTCAGCCAAATTGACGCCGCATAAGCTTGGTCAACGCTCAGAGGTGTTTAAAGCATTTGTTTTGATCAAGTTGAAGTGTCTGGTTGAGAACTCATGAAGTTGAGGGGTCGGCAACAGAATTTCGTGCAAGTACGAGTGTCTGTTTGCCTATTAAGCCATTTCTAATGTATTGATGCAGTGATTACTGTTTGTGCTTCCTATACAAGGATGGGATCGCATTTGAAATATGCTTCCTTTTTGTGTTTGCGCCCTTTATTATAGCTATGATGTAGTAGGTAATCAGAAAATGGTTATCAGTTACATTTGGATACAACAATGATATATTTTGCGATATTACTTTAACTAAAGAAAAATAAAACTGATGATATTTTGCAATATTGCACATGGGGAAGAAGGATATTTCAGAACAGCCTATACTGGTTGGGATTTAAGAACCAAGAAATAGCTCATTTAGCACTGCACATCCTGCTTAACTCACGATTCTTTTATTTGTTTGGACTTCTCTTTTAGATATTTTTAATCATATTTAATAAGATAGAATTAGATAAGTTTACCCAAATTGTTTGTGGCATTTTTCATTTTGGTTTAAAACATGAGTTTCCTATAAACTTGGTTCCCCAAGTTCTCCTTATCCAACTTATTTTTCCCCACGGGTACTTTGGAAAAGACTAGAAAATATATCTTTCATAAGTGACATGGCTTAAATCTGCCAGGAGAAGAAACTCCTTATCCAACTTGTGGACCATAAGAATCCTTTTTTTAGAGTAAGATTTGTCATTAATCCTACCTTCTCATTATCTGGTTATTGTCTGGCATGTATCAAATCAAGATTAATAGGGTGGTAATTTGGAAGAATAACTCGGAAAGATGCTTCTCCGTTATGAACTTGATTGCACCTCTTACGACAATCCCTACATTTGACAGGATTATAAATCTTTGTCCATGTCTAACAGTGCCGTCATGTGATTGTCTTTATTAGGCCCTTTAGTGTCAAAGACCAGCCTTTTGGTAGGAAAATGTCTTTGCAACTTTGAGAGTCCGGACATTTTTCGACCAGACTTTTTCCTTTTCCTTGGATTTATTTATTGCCTGGCGTCTTATGAAAGAAACTTCTTACTTGCATTTGAGAAGTTATTCGCTAATTATTTTATCTGTTCTTGTAGCTCCCATCATTTCATGGTTCACCCTTATTAAATTATCAGATGCTCCAATCCATGTATCCCACACAGCTTCCTGGAGCTTTCAATACACAGCCAATCCAGGAGGAGTTGAACCGTGGACCAGGCCTTTATGCTGTACCTATGGGACAATATGGAGGGTTTCCACCAAACACTCTAATCCCATTTACTTACACAGTACCTACGTAAGTGTCCCTGGGCCTTCAAATGTAGCTTCTTCTGTGGTATGAGTTGTCTTCGTCGTCATCGTCTTGCATAGCCTCTGTAATTGGCGTGGCTGATTTTCCTTCCAAAACAACACAGGAATTAAACTGTCTAGTCTTAGAGGACCTTTATGTTTCGTTATTTTCCATTGTTTCATTGAATTAATGGCATCATATTCAGCTCCCTGTTTCAATTGTTGTTTTTGTACTCAGGAGCTAGTCCAAACTTTTTTTGCAATTTCTGCATCTTCTTGATGCCATCAATATAACACCTCATAAAAAAAAAGAAGATTAATGTATCTGCCTAGTATAACACAGGTTCTATATTTGATGTATCAAGAATTGCTGACTTCTTCGCAGTATTTATTATTTAACAATGATTTTAGTCAAAGCTAAAGTTCTCTGTTCGGGTGTAACAACATGTCAGGTTTTTACAAGATTTTTGTTCTCTATTCAGGAGTAACAACATGTCGGGCTTTTGCAAAATTCTCTTGTGCATCAGTAAAAGTTTGTTTTAACCATTTTTGTCCATTTCATGAATAAGTGTCATTTCACTGGCAGATTAGGCTACACAATGGAAGTGCGGTAACTGAAGCTGCCGAAGCCTAGCTTACTCACTCCTTAAAAATAATCCAAGAATAGGAAATAAATAATAAAAAGAATGAGAATAATGACAAGAAGGATGGAGCTTACCTGTCACAGTCCATTTAAGTCGGAATGAGGATAATGTAGATACTGAAAAGATACTGACACCTTCCAAGATTTTCTTTACGTTAGAAATGCGACACCCCTTTGGCTTGTGAATTTATTGGGAAATTGAAGTCCAAACTTGCATATATGAATCCTCACTGACCATGTCATTCCATTTAAGCTCTTCTCAGATAGTTCTCTCTAATTCTGGAAAGTTATGTTAAATGGCTTTTGTAGGCAAGTAATCTTGGGATCTAGTTAACTTATTGGATCATATGTGGTGGGGTAGGAGAAAAATCGTGAATCTGATTTATTTATTTGAATCGAAGAACTTTATTTTTTGAATGATGACATATGTGGCATTATATCATCATTAAGGTTAAGCTCCAGAATCAACCACACATTGATAGAGAGCCTAACATGGAAATGTACTGTGTTGGACAGAATTTATGTAACTCTAGTGCCTTTTCCTATACATACTTAGCACCTTTTTGGGTGCTGATTCTTAGTAATACTATTATTTATTTTACCTGATAAAAAAAATAAAAAGATGTCACTACGCTAATTTCTTTTTCCATTCACCCTTCAGTGTTCGTGTCTCTTAGTTGTGTATCTGATAATGGTTTTCATTATTACTTGTAATGCTTGAAAATATACAGTGGTTTGTTACCATTGTTGTAAATATTATCTACTTAAATGCCATTAGCCTAGAATACTAGGGTGAAGCAATACAAACTTCATGTGCACGTGACAACTAATAGTTATATATCCAATTAATTACATGCCATGTTATTAATATCTTTGTTCCGTTCATTTGCATATCTAGTCTGACAAAACATGAAGCCCTGATATTGAGTGCATAAACGGGAAGTATTGGAAATTGTGATCTTAAGTTTCTTAAGAAGGTTACTTCCGTACAAATCCTACTCCTTTCTAAAAGAAAAAAGCATGGCTGCTCTTGACAGTGGACCTAGTACTCCAGAAAATGGGACAGTAGGTGAGGAGCAAGGTCAGATGGGACAGCAGCAGCAGCAGCCTCTGCAGCAACAACCTGGACCACACCGACAAATAGTTGTCAGAAGATTTCAAATTGCATTTCAGCTAGATATTTTGCTTATTTTGAAGCTAGCTGCGGTGATATTTTTGTTCAATCAAGATGGATCGAGACAGAGGCTTGTTCTGCTTGTGTTCTTAGCTTCACTTGTCTACCTGTAAGTATTTGTCGGTTATGATCACCTTTTTAATAACCTTCTCATTTATTTATTATTTTATTATGAATAAACAATTTGGTCTTAGAAAGCTGCTGTGACCGTTGAGTTTTGTTTGGATGTGTCAAGTGCTGCAAACTGTAGAGAATATCGAGCAACCAATTTGGGATAAAATTATTACACATATATATACTGTTAACATAACCTATATGAATTATAATGTGGACATCCTAAAAGATAACAATAAAGCTGGTCCTTTTTATTTGAAAAAAAGAAGCTAGTTGGCCCTATATTGGTTTTCTATTTGTATCGTTCTCCTAAATAGCATTCAGATCTTCACTTGCTTTTATAGTCTATAATATTACTTAGTTTCCTTTCTCGGGCATAACCTTTTGGTGCTTTTTTTATCCTTCTGTTCTCTCTTAATGGTTGTGGATTGCTAGAGTGCATTGTTCATTGTTTTGAAGGTGAACCCTCTAGCTTTTCTCCCGATCATTTTTGCTGGTTTACTGGCCCCATTGGAGATGTCTGTACCGCAAGTAACCAACCCGTTTTGTCAGTGTTGTCAGAAGCGAAGAGCTCTAAAAAAGCGTTCCAGGTCGATTGGGGTTTTAAGCGCAACTAAAATGCAGACTTAAGTAGAAAAAGACGCAACTAAAGGAAAAAATAAAAATACATTATGTAATTCAACAAAAAAGACACAAATTTACTCCTAATGTTTTTCTCAGCAACTAATACACTTATTTGCTGATAATATTTGTTGTTTAGTACCGCTCGGTTCAAGATAGAATTCACGGGCATTGAGGCACACACTTTAGTGACTTGCCTACACTGAAGCACAGCTTAAGCGAGGCAAAGCACCCTCCTAAGCTTTTCTGAGCTCCAGGGCTTAAGCCCCTTAAATGAACTTTTGACATCACTGGTTAAGTGTCTCTAGTGCTATAATGCCTCTACAGTTTTGTATTTATTAGTGGTTTCTTTTAAGGATAAAATAATATAATGTTATGTCTTTTAGTTTTTCATCGAAGGAACAATGAAAGAGGGAAGACTTACTGCTATGTTCGTTGAAATACATGTAATTTATTTAATTTGTCATCGAGTCACGCCATATATTTCCTGTTGGTGATTGTAGATATCAAACTGGAGCTTTGGCACCTTTGGTACGATGGCTTTCACAAGGAATGCAGAGGGCAGCTGCACCTCCCCAGCCACCTAGGCCGGCTGTCAGGGCAGATAATGTACCAGCTGCGGGAAGGCAAGGAAATGAGAATGTTGCAGCTGGAGGTACGTCTGTTCAATTCATGTACGATGAATAGATAAATGCATCTTAGGTGGTGTACATGGGGACCCTGCGCTTCTTGTAATGCCCAGCACCATCTTGGTGCATCACCATTTACATTAATAAAACTTGTGCTCCCGAAAGAAAGATAGCACATTGTAGGCTGGGTTACTGATAAATAGATAGCTGATGGCAATTTCGACGCGTGGTTCTTTCTTTGTGTGTTGATTTCAAAATTTTAATCCCTCTTTACAAAATTCGTGCATCAATTTGTCAAAGTTAACTGAGGCCTCATTTGTTTTTACTAAGATTAAGATGTCTATCAGATGTGTATTCAAATTAAGACATCTGAATCTGAATACACATCTGAGATGGTGTTTGGATTTAAGCACTTTTTTATTTTTTGAAGTGTTTGGCAAAAAAAAAAGATGCTTAAAAAAAGCTAAAAAATGCTTTAAAAAAGCCAAAAGCAACAAGTTGGCTGACCCCAACTTTTTCGATTTTGGCTTAAAAGCCATTTTAGTTTGACCAATAAAATTACTCTCTTGCCCTTATAAGTTTTTATAATACCAAAATTACCCTCTTCTTTCCTCTTCATCTTCATTTTTCTGCACTTTTCTTCAAGCAATTCAGTAGAAATCAACAAAACCATGCCTAGTTCAACACTTTCCATGTATATATCAATATAATTGCTCCCATCAATTTCTCTAATGATATAGCTCAAAGGCTTATCCCTTTTTTCCTTAATGCCATCAACAAAAATGGGCACATAAACTTGAATGAAAAGTGTAGTGTTTATACATATTTTTGTTCTTTTACGTTTCTGTTTTTTCCTATACAAAATAATTTGGTATTTTAAGGAGGTTGAGACTTTTATGGAAGTTTACTTGATTGAAAGTAATGAAAAATGAGCATTCAATAATTATATTTATAAAAATGATCTAAAGTAATCAATTACATTGAAATTAAATTAACATATAAATTATTTTTTATTTGCATTAATTTATAATTAAATATATTGTAGTAATCAGCTCCTTTATAATGTTAACAACTTTAAGGATATTTTGTCTTTTTAATAAGAAAAAGTGCTTACCACCACTTGTTTGCCAAATACTTCAACAACTTTTTTTTATGCTTAAGCACTTTTATCCAAATATGTAACTGCTTATTTATAAAATAAGCTCCTTCAGTGCTTAAAAGCCACTTTTTTAAAGGCAATCCAAACGGGCTATGAATGTATTAAGATGTATATTAAGATCTGGATAGAAATAAACAAGTCTGTTTGATTTTTAACATCTGAATGTATAAAATTTATCTGTATTTGAAAATTAATAAACATAAAATTCAAATGAAATACTAACTGATCCAATATTCTATCAATAAAAAATATAATTTTTTAAAATATGATAGTTGTTGGTGGTGATGGCTAACGGGTGAATGTCGACTAGAGGCGATGGTTTGTGGTAGTTTTGGTTGATGATATTGGTTCGTGCTAGTAGCTAGTAGTGATTGGTAGCGGTGACAATTATGATTGAGGATGGTGGTGATGGATAATGATAGTTAATAATAGTGTGTAGTGGTAGTAGTTGTGACTGAGGAAGGTGGTGGGTAGGTGGTGGTAGGTTATAATGATGGACAGTTTCGGCTGTGGTTGTTGATGGTGATGGAGTGGTCAGTTGTGCTAGTTGAGATGGATGAGTGTTGATTGTGGGCGAGAATGCTATATGGTAGTCGGAGTGGCGGGGATATTGGGTGGTGATGGTTGATAATGCTGGCGAATATGATTGAGGATTATGGTGGCGTGATAGTGGTGGCACGGTGGTAGTTGATAATGGTAGGGGGTGGCGGTGGCGGTGGCGACAGTTAATAATGAATATGTGATAGCATCTTAATGAAATTAAGTCGTTGTTATATATCTTAATGATACAGACCTATTTAGACACATTAAGTGGTTGTGAAGTAAAAAAAACAAACACACTTAACGATTAAGAACGGAATAATTAAGATTCAGATTTTAAAAACAAACGCACTTAATGTCTGAGATTTGAATGATTATGATTCGGACCTCCATTAAGTGCAAACAAATGAGTCCTCAAAGTTGTTTTCATGTTAGTCTTGAATGTCACCCTTTCGTGGATTACTTCTAAGCATAAGATTTAACTCATTATTATTTGTTCTGACAGAGGGACAACCTGGAGGCGAGAATGAGAATCAACAAGGTAACGACGTAAATAGGGTAGGCGAGAACGAGCACGCAGCGGAACCTGGTGCTGCTGATGGTGGAAATCGCTGGTGGGGTATTGCAAAAGAGATACAAATGATTGTCTTTGGGTTCATCACTTCTCTTCTTCCAGGTTTTCACAACATTGATTAGACTGTACAGATCAAAGTAGCAGTAGATAGCAAAGAGAGGGATAATGAGAACTTTCCTTGTTTCCATAATTTACAGTGGCCAGTTACTACTACTAACTTGTGTTTGTGAGAACATTAAATGTACTGATTGATATATTCTCTCCATTTTGGTCATAAGTTTGCATGTCAATTTGATTGGCAAGGCTTTGTGTTTAATTAAAAGGCAAAATAGTATAAATCACCCCTAAACTTGGCTCAGTTTATAAATATCCTCCCTGAACTATGCCCGGTCTTAATTACCCCCTCAACTTAGCCTTTTGAGAGCCATTACCCCCTGACGCTGATGTGGCAAAAAGTATGGGTACACTCACCTGCCACGTAAATTTTTCTGTCTATGTGTTATTTTTTTTTTGAAAAATAATTTTTTTTACCTTTTTAAGAATATTACTTTTTAGATAATTTTTTTCGAATACAATTTATAATAAAACTTGGATAGTACTGCATTATTTAGGCTAAATGTTTTTAATTGGTCAAAAATAATAAAGTTTTAGTTAATATTTTTTTTGAATTTGACCTAAAAATAAAGATTTATATAATTGAAATAAATAGTCAAGGCATCTAAAAAGTTATAAAAAATACATAGTTTGAAATTAACTATTTGGCTATAATTTTTTATATAGCTATAAATTACGGTGCTATAATTTTTTATTTTTTTTTACAGAATTTACCTAAAAAGGTAAAAATACACAGTTGAAATAAATAGTCATTGCATCAAAAGAAGAAATAAAAAGAGTGTACCATTGCAAGAAATTACAAGTGCATATATACACTCTTTTTATTTCTTCTTTTGATACAATGACTATTTATTTCAACTTTGTATTTTTTATAACTTTTTAGATGCCTTGACTATTTATTTCAATTTTATAAATCTTTATTTTCATGTCAAATTCAAAAAATGATTAACTAAAAATTTATTAGTTTTGGCCAAATAAAAATATTTAGCATAAATAATGTAGTTATATCCAAGTTTTATTATAAATTTTATTCGAAAAATTTATCTAAAAAATAATATTCTTAAAAAGGTAAAAAATTATTTTTCAACAAAAAAAATGCCACGTAGACAGAAAAATCCACGTAGCATGTGAGTGTACCCATACTTTTTGCCACATAAGCGTCTAGGGGGGTAATTAAGACCTGACATAGTTTAGGGAGGATACTAATAATTTGAGTCTAGTTTAGGAATGGTTTAAAATATTTACCCTAATTAAAATGGAAATGGTTGCTGAGATCTCTTTCTCTCGTTTATAATTGAGAAACAGGTCGAGAAGAGAGAGAATGATTATTGTGGTGATTAAAACATGCCAAATTCATTTTCAGCATGAGACAACTTTTTATCATATGTAACTCATAAAGAGTAGTGAACTAGGGATCATATTCTAATTTGATGATTCCGACCTTCCTTTTAGGCGAAAAATTAAAAAATGGCCAGTTTTTCGCCTGGTCAATCAAATGTAGCCACATAATTACCGGTCAACGATATTTAGCCACTAATTTAGTGCGGTAATATTTTATTGACTAAAATACCCCTATTTTTTTTTTTATTAATTTACGCGACTTCACCTTAAATTCTTCTTTTAGCAAAACTTAACAAAATCTTCCGGCATTAATTTTCAAATCGAGTTATTAGGAAAATTTTCGCCGTCAATCTGTAAATCGAAATATTAGCAAAATCTTTCGGCGTTAATCGAGGTATTCGCAAAATCTTCCGGCGTTAATTTGCAAATCGAAGTGTTGGCAAAAATCGTTCTGCGTCAATCTGCAAATCGAAGTTTTAGCAAAATTTCCGTCGTCAATCTGCAAATCGAAGTAAGTTCTATCTAAAATTTGTCTTATTATTTAAATTTCTTCTACGATCAAGAATTCAAACCATAAAATTCAAAGTATCAATAAAAAAATTTAATTTTTCGAATTTTTGATTTGTTTTTAATGCTTTAATCTGTGTTATTGTCTAATTTTCTCAATGTAGAACATAGTGCCAGTATAATTTGTTGGACGTTTCTAAATTAATATCTAAAGCGAAGATTTTTCCAGCTTATTATACTGGAAATCTCATAAAAAAATTATTATAATTCACTTGAAGTATGTTTCGTTAATGTAGATATTATGTTATAATATAATTGAGTTTTGTTTGAATCCAGTATATTTTAAGGGACATCACGTGTGTGTAAGCTTTTCCTCCAATATGTTATATTGGATAAGTTCTAACACTAGAATATAATTGAGTTTTGTTTGAATCCAGAATATTTTACGGGACGTCACTTGTGAGTAAGCTTATTCTCCAGTATGTTAAACTGAATAAGTTTTAAGAGAAGAATATAATTGAGTTTTGTTTTAATCGAGTATATTTTACGGGACATCTCTTGTGTGTAAGCTTATTCTCCAATATGTTATACTGGATAATTTCTAAGACTAGAATATAATTGAGTTTTGATAGAATCCAGTATATTTTACGAGACATCACCTGTGTATAAGCTTATTCTCCAATAAGTTATACTGGATAAGTTATAAGACTAGAATATAATTGAATTTTGTTTGAACCCAGAATATTTTACGGGACGTCACCTGCGTGTAATATTTTTCTCCAGTATGTTATACTGGATAAGTTCTAAGACTAGAATATAATTGAGTTTTCTTTGAATCCAGTATATTTTACGGGACATTACCTGTGTGTTAGCTTATTCTCCAGTATATTATACTGGGTAAGTTCTGCATAAACTAGAATATAATTGAGTTTTATATCAATCCAGTATATTTTACAGGAAATCACCTGTGTTTAAAATTTTCTCCAGTATGTTATACTGGACGAGTTCTATTTAGAGTAGAATATAGTTGAGTTCTATTTAGACTAGAATATAATTTACTGGACGTTTCTAGCTTATTATATTGGAAATCTCATAAAAAATGCATTGTAATTCACTTGAAGTATGTTTCGTTAATCTAGATATTATGTTATAATATAGTTGAGTTTTATTTCAATCCAGAATAATTTAAAGTACGTCACCTGTGTGTAATATTTTTCTCCAGTATGTTATACTGGACGAATTCTGTTTTCAGACTAGATTATAATTGAGTTTTATTTTAATCCGGTATATTTTACGGGACATCGCCTGTGTCTAAGCTTTTTCTCCAGTATGTTATACTGGATAAGTTCTAAGACTAGAATATAATTGAGTTTTGTTTTAATCCAGTACATTTTACGGGACATCACCTGTATGTAAGCTTATTCTCCAGTATATTATACTGGATGAATATTATATTTTTAAACAGTATAATTTCTAGATATCTAATTATTTGGGTTCATTAAATACAGGATGCATACAAATTTCTTGATTATTGCGTTCGATGGCAAATGGACAGCAGATTACAAGTACTTGGATCATAAAACGAAGCTCCTCCTGATAAATGATGGGACTTCATTTGAAGAATTCCTTAGAAATTTTTTTGAAGTTATAGAGCTTGACAACAAAAAGTTTCAAACAAATGTATGGCTTAATATCAACCTAGGTACTTCTAAGGGAATAGAAGTGACAAAAGATGAAGATCTTATTATGTGTATGATTCTTTTAAAAAATGATCCATACTATAAAGATTCGAAATTTGTTGTTGAAATATCAGAAAAACCAGATCAACAAAACTGGATGATATATTTCCCCATATAATATTCTATCCTAAACAGAACTCGTCCAGTTTAATATACTGGAGAAAAATATTACACACTGGTGGTGTCCTGTATATTATACTGGATGGAAACAAAACTCAACTATATGCTATCCCAAACTCAACTCCTCCAGTATAATATAATGGAAAAAAAGATTACACACATGTGATGTACTGTATATTATACTGGATTGAAACAAAACTCAACTATATGCTATCCCAAACTCAACTCGTCCAGTATAATATACTGGAAAAAAAGAATACACACAGGTAGGGGTGTACATGAGGCGGTTTGGTTCGGTTTTTTATTAAACCAAAATCAAACCAATTATGTCGGTTTACTAAATTCATAATCAAATCAAACCAACATAAATTCAGTTTTTTCGGTTTTGGTTTTAGTCGGTTTTTTTGGTTTTTTTTCGATTTTTCTTTTTAGTTATATTATTCTTGTAAAAGAAATCAAATAATCACCAATTATCTGCATGATTACTATTTTTCTTAATAATATATGGGGAATACCAATTATTCGTATAAATCATAATTTCAAGACCTTCCATAATAGAAAATGACAACAAACATGCGACAAAGCAAAGCACTGTAAACTTGATAAACCTCAACACTAAAATAATCAATAATTATGTGAGCAAAATGACAAGCAGGAAGCTCGTGTGATGTGGGGGAATGGTTTTCAATATTTGGGGTTCTTTGATTTTGGAATTGGAACATAGAGAAAATATGGAATAATCTATTTTATTATTTTTTGTCTTGTTGGATTTTAGTTTGGGCTTGATATTTAGGTTATGTAGATAGAATCTACTTAGTGGATAGTGAATTTACAAGCCCACAAATAAATAATATCTCAAGACATTAAAAGCTATAAAATAGTTTAGAAAATACTTACAAATTAGATTTTAATGATTATTTTTTCTGTATAAAATTTCTAATTTTTTTTTATATATAACGTTGGTTTGGTTTAGATTCGGTTTGACTTATTTTTTGTTAATGCCAAACTAAACCAAACCAAGAGCGATCGGTTTTTTTATTTTTCAACACCAAACCAACCAAACCAAACCACAAGTCGATTTTTTTTCTTCGGTTTGACTTGGTTCGTCGGTTCGGTTTGGCTTGATGGTTTGGCTTGTACACCCCTACACACAGGTGATGTCCCGTATATTATACTGGATTGAAACATAACTTAACTATATGGTAGACCAAACTCAACTCCTCCAATATAATATAATATAAAAAAAGATTACACACAGGTGATGTCCTGTATATTATACTCAACTATATGCTATCCCAAAATCAACTCGTCCAGTATAATATACTGGAGAAAACGATTACACACATGTGATGTCCCGTATATTATACTGGATGAAACAAAACTCAACTATATGCTCTCCAAACTCAACTCGTCCAGTATAATATACTGGAGAAAAAGATTACACACATCTGATATCCCGTATATTATACGGGATGAAACAAAACTCAACTATATGCTAGAACAAACTCAACACCTCCAGTATAATATACTGGACAAAAAGACTACACACACGTGATGTCCTGTGTATTATACTGGATTGAAACATAACTCAACTATATGCTAGACCAAACTCAACTCGTCCAGTATATTATACTGGATGAAACAAAACTCAACTATATGCTAGAACAAACTCAACTCGTCTAGTATAATATAATGGAAAAAAAGATTACACACACGTGATATCCTGTATATTATACTGGATTGAAACATAACTCAAACTATATGCTAGACCAAAATCAACTCGTCCAGTATAATATACTGGAGAAAAAGATTACACACATGTGATGTCCCGTATATTATACTGGATGAAACAAAAGTCAACTATATGCTAGAACAAACTCAACTCCTCCAGTATAAAATACTGGAGAAAAAGATTACACATATGTGATGTCCCGTATATTATACTGGTTGAAACAAAACTCAACTATATGCTAGAACAAACTCAACTCCTCCAGTATAATATACTGGAGAAAAAGATTACACACATGTGATGTCCCGTCTATTATACTAGAATGAAACAAAACTCAACTATATGCTAGAACAAACTCAACTCCTCCAGTATAAAATACTGGAGAAAAAGATTACACATATGTGATGTCCCGTATATTATACTGGTTGAAACAAAACTCAACTATATGCTAGAACAAACTCAACTCCTCCAGTATAAAATACTGGAGAAAAAGATTACACATATGTGATGTCCCGTATATTATACTGGTTGAAACAAAACTCAACTATATGCTAGAACAAACTCAACTCCTCCAGTATAATATACTGGAGAAAAAGATTACACACATGTGATGTCCCGTATATTATACTAGAATGAAACAAAACTCAACTATATGCTAGAACAAACTCAACTCCTCCAGTATAATATAATGGAAAAAAAAATTACACACATGTGATATCCTATATATTATACTGGATTCAAACAAAACAAAATAATATATGCTAGAACAAAGTGATAAAATTATCAGAAACAAAACAAAATAATGAACACAAAAAATAATTATTTAAACCCTAACGGTACGGTAAATCAAACTTTAACCTAACGAAACAACAATAAAAACGTGAATCAAACACATTATTGTAAAAACAAAACTCATCCAGAGAATTTTGAAGAAAATTAGAGTTAAAACGATCAAGGATTCGAAAAAAGTGTTCTGACGAAAGCCTCACACGCTGCTGTGCAAACAAAGAGTAAAAACTTACTAAAGAGTATGTTAAAGCGTGCAAGGGCAATAATGTCATTTTACATTTTATTTTAAGTTAAAATGGCTAGAAATCAATGACATCACGGACGGTGGCTACTTTTCGATAGCCACCCGTAAAAGTGGCTATGGCACGCTATTTTGACCCCTTTTAGAGGACCTTTGATTTACGTGGATAACGAAAGTATATTCTAATTCTTGGATTAATTTATACGCAAAATACATAAACGGCCCCTTTAAGTTGTCCTCAACGATCATTCAAACACTTTAACCGAGCCTATTTCCAGTTAGACACTTTTGCTAAGTAGAAATATGTGTCTTAAACCTCTTACGTTGACATGATAAATTTTGTGTATTACACTCGGATTGGAGCGCGTGAAACTCTTTAAAATTAGATTTATCCTTTTTTTTTTCTTCCAAAACTCAATGTGGACCCCGCCTCCTTCTCCATTTTTTTCCTCCACCGTTTAATGCACGCCGGATCTTTCTTTCCACCTTCCCCTTACATGTCATAAAACCACCAGGTAGCGCCACCACAAGATATCCATTGAGCTTTACCATTTTCGGAATTACATAGATAAAGCATATTTTTTACTTTTCTTTGTTCCATAGAAACTCATAAAGAAAAAAACACATCCTGGACCGAATTTCCCTCACCATCACAACCACCGGCCACCACTAAACAAATCCAAAATATCAAATCTAACAGCTAATTTCACTGCCATGTCCAAGCCTCAATTCAATTATACATCTCATTCACATAAAACAATCAATCGTAACACATTCCTCTCACCTTTTTCCATTAGACCAAACACCAAATCACTTACAGAACACACATCAAAAGACTTTTGATGTCCTCCGTATCATCTCCGACATTATACCTCCAAAGAATCACTATCACATCCTTAATCTCCCTTTACCCCAAAATTTTAATTTCACCACAATTGAATTTGGCAATTGGTCCTTCACTGGTGAATATCAATCAATTAAGTGGGTTAGGGTATTTTTTGATTTGGTTTTGAGAAAGAAAAGGAAAAAAACGCGGAGGGGGTGTGGCAGGCGACAGTGACCTAATAATTGGGGTGGGTAGATGTTCTTTGGTAGGAAAAGTTAGCACATATTTTTTTTTATACATACACGTGTCATTTGATGATTTATTTGTTTGACACGTCATCTTTAATTGTAACTCACTCATGAGATTTGTTGGTCTTTGGTGTTTCGTTGATCTACTTCGTTAAAGACTTGAAGTGTCTGACTGGAAATAGGTTCAGTTAAAGTATTTGAATGAACGTTAAGGACAACTTAAAGGGACCGTTTATGTATTTCGCCTTGTTCATATTATTAGTTGTAATATTATTTTATGCAATACTTTTTTACTACTATTATTTTTGTCAGCCAATGTCATAAACAAATTTTTTGACAGCAAACATAAGCAGAACTTTGGTGATGAGTGTAACAACTTGAAGACAAAAAAGCGAGTTTCCTACCTGGCAAGTTATAGGCACTGAACTAACAAAATTGTCCATCTATAATAAAACTAGTTAAACAAAAAAACTACAGAAAACTTACATATTCAGTAAGTTTCAGGATATTCCAATTCATAATTATCAACAAATAATCTGATAGGACGGTTACAATAGTGGATTAGTGATGAAATTGAAAGCCCATCTAACTTCAAATGTCTATCTGAGTTGTTATTGTCTTTAAATAAATTCATAAATATAAGATTGTCTCAGCAAATCCATAAATGCATGCAAATTCTTTTTGTGTTCACTAAAATCCCCTATAATAATCCATGGGGTATTCTGCACCAAATGTCTTTTACTTTTTTCTAAATCAAAGCCACGTTGTGGATCTCCATAAACTCCAAAAACGTTAAAAGGGATACTTAAAATTTTAACTAACTTAAATTCTAAGCATATATATTGATGTTTGCCTTGACTAGATCTTTGAAAGCAGAGACATTTGACATAATTGGTATCCCGAATGTTATTTGACCATTGGTGTGGACGGCTAACCTCTTGTAATATAGATATGTGCGGATGATTGTCCCTTAGAAATTGTTTAATATATTTATCTTTTCTGAACTACTTTCATATTTATTAATATTCCAAGATAATAATCGCACTTGTGAAACTCGTGCAGAGAAACTTGTATATGCACTCATTTTACATTTCAATAGCAAAGTAATATTTTTTTTTGGTTGGAAAGATAGTCAATACTATAACATAGCAAACATTTACATTAGTTTAGAGTCTTGGATGCATACAAGGTATATGTTGTACAAAGATAGAGCTAGGCTCTTGGTCTCCCACTACTTGAGAAACATGACTAGTACTTGAAGTATTAGCTACTAAAGAAGTTCTTCTATTACACATACTAGATAAACTATATGAGCTAGAGAGAGATTGTGTAACATTCCTACTAGGCTGCCAAGTCATCCTGCTGTGGAGTGTGCCTTGGTGATCTTGTTCATAACAAGACATAGCAAAAGGTGGGGGTGTTCCAAAAAGTAGGCATAGCTCCTGTACATGCTTTGCACCATATTTAGCTAATCTATCTGCTACACAATTCTGCTCTCTATATATAACTTGTACGGATGGACTATCCAGCTGTTGGACCAAGGACCTACAATCACTAATAATATTAATAAAGCTCATTGTCAGTGTTTTTAACATACCAATTATTGCTTGTGCATCCGTCTCAATGATGATTGGTATAAGCCTTTGTTGGATAGCAATTTGTAATCCTTTGAGGAGTGCAAGAAGTTCTATTTGTATAGTGGTGCCTTCTTTAACAGACCCTGCAAAGCATATTACCCAATTGCTTTGATGATTGCGGATAACTCCACCAATTCCATAAGTGCTTAGAGCCGGACAGCAAGATCCATCAATATTTAATTTGTAAAACAAATGATCTGGTGGATGCAATTTGATATAGATAGGAGACTTTGAACTCTTCTTAATAGAGTGATTAGTTAAAAAGTAATATTCAGCGACCTTTACTAACAGAGAAGGCGAATTCAAGTCGTTTATTTTATGTTCATAAACAAACTTATTCCTTTTAAGCCAAATTTCCCACAATGCAAAAAGAATCATAATTGTAGATGGGATGTTGTGAGGTGTAGAAAGCAAAGGTGTATATATAAATTTATATAACCAAGTCATAATCTCATTTTGAGGAACTGCTATTGTGCTAGTGGGAGGTGATATTCTAAGAGATTTCCAAAGAAGTATGGTGTTAGCACATGTTGAAATAAATGACTAATTGTTTCAGTGTCTTGGTGATATTGTGGACAACTTGCTGAATTAGTAATACTCAATCGTGTAAGATACACAATTATTGGAAGTCTGTCATGACACATTAGCCAAAGGAAAAAAGATAATTTAAGGGGAATTGGAAGTTTTCAAATCCACTTGCAAGAGTTGGTTAAGCATGTACCATTAGTTGTATTAATGGTGATTAAACATATGTACATGGAATTAACTGAGAAGATACCATTCTCTGTTAAATTTCAGTAAATTTTGTTAGAGTTTGTGGGTTCAATTGGCATATAAATATTATTAATAAGGGAATTTATATGTAAGGGTAATTCAAAAGGTATGTTATCTAGGTGCCAACTATTATTACAGTAGTAATTAGAAACTAGTTTGTTTCCTCAAATTGAGGCATAGGTCCATTAATGTAGCCTCTAAGTATGAAATTATGCTTGAGCCAGGAGTCAGTCCAGAACTTAACATGTTGTCCCGTTGCAATATTCCATTTATAATCTAATCTGCAATATTTCCAGTCATTAATAATATTACGCCAAGTAGTAGAACTATTGTAACTTAGTAGAGGCTTTGGCCGTACATAATTATGTAAAAGGACTTTTTCCCATAACTGATGTGGATAATTGAACATTCTCCATGCAAGGCTTGCATGAAGTGACTTATTTTTTGTATCAAGATTTTGTATACCTAAACCCCCAAGTTCCAAAGGTTGCGTGATTGTAGACCACTTAAGGAGATATAATTTTTTCTTTTGAGAAGTTGTGCCCCATAGGAAATTCCTTTGGTACCTGTTAAGGTAGATTAGTATATAACTAGATATTTTTATATATTGTATCAAGTGATTGGGAAGATGGTTACGGGTGAATTTTATTAAAGTTATGCTTCCCGCCCGAGAAAGAAAATTAGTTTTCCAGCCTGCCTATTTTGTTTTAAAATTATCAAGTAAGAATTGATAGTCAGATTTTGCAGGCTTGGTTGTAAAAATAGGGAAACCCAAGTACTTTAAAAAACTACGATCCTCTTTCATATGAAATAGTTGCAGAATTATATTTTTAGTATTGGATTGACAATTCTTTGAGAAGTAGATTTTTTATTTATCGAAGTTGATAGATTGGCCAGACTGATTGGTAAACTGTGTAATAGTACTAACCATTGATTGACACGTACTGGCTGTAATTTGCGAGTTGAGAGTAATATCGTCTGTGAAGAATAAATGAGATAATTGAGGCCCATTTTTTGATAAAGATATGGGTTTCCAAGCCTGATAGTCAACAACATTATTATTGATCTTTCTGGACAACATTTCAAGACATAGGATAAACAGATAGGGTGACAAAGGATCATCATGTCTTATACCCCTTGTGGGTTAAAATGAATCGGTTGGACTACCATTGATTAATATAGAGGTAGTAGTGGTGGTAATACAAGTTAACTTAGATGGAAAATTTAAACTTACTAAAGTATTACGAACGAAGGACCACTCTAATTTATCAAAAGCTTTTTCTAGATCAATCTTAAGAAGCATACTGAGATTGTTCCCCTTCATTTTTTGAAATTTGCTAATAATTCTTGTACTATGATAGCATAATCTTAAGAAGCATACTGAGATTGTTCCCCTTCATTTTTTGAAATTTGCTAATAATTCTTATACTATGATAGCATTATCCACAACTCTCTTGTTTTGTTGAAAACTAGATTGTGTGGGATGGATGATGTGATCCAATTTTGGCTTTACTCTATTTACCAAAATTTTTGTAACAATTTTGTAAATAGTCAACTTTACCTGCAACCATCAATCAACCAAGTCAACACGCACACAAAAAACAGAGAACATTAATCCATTAATTGCACCTCAATCTTTACTCAACTAATTAAAATAATAATATAATTCAGGAAACAGAAGCATTTTGAATAGAAATTGAATTGCAAAACTCACAACAAAATGTAGCAAAAGTAACATAAAATAAATGGTTAACCTAGAAAAGAGCCAATCACGATCACCCAGAAATGCTTAGGGCTGCTGGAACTACCAAAAATCAAACTGGAAAAAGACATGCATTGTAAAAATAGGAAATCCACATGAAAACTAATAAAATCAAAATGCATTAATTAAAAAAAATTATCAGAGTCAAAGAGGTATATAAATGCATATATTCCAAGCACACAAGAAAAAACTTTTGTTCAATACAGTTTCATTCTAGTAGGGGAAGCAGGGAATATGGAGAATGCAAATTAAAAATAAGGAAAAAACTTACCGCAACTTAGGAATCCAACCACACAAGACAATCTCGAACCAAAGCAGAAAAATTTGAAAACTATGACCAGTTAGTGAGTCACGAAGGCTATAAGCAGAGAAAGGAAGGAAACAAAATGACGTCTGTGTGAGGGAGAAAATAGAGCTCTGGAGTGTATTCTAAAATCAATTGACATATGTACATAATAGGTGTAATTTTAGGGACAGCGAGGAGCCTGTGTCATCAAGGCAAATGCACACGAGGTTATTATTGTCTTTTCAGTTTTATTTCAGCTGCAGC
Source organism: Nicotiana glauca (assembly GCA_026770625.1). Classification (NCBI taxonomy): domain Eukaryota; kingdom Viridiplantae; phylum Streptophyta; class Magnoliopsida; order Solanales; family Solanaceae; genus Nicotiana; species Nicotiana glauca. The sequence continues at coordinate 24,264 of MU717968.1, forward strand.
TATTTATAAAACATGGGCCCATCAGATTTTGAATTGCACACGAATTACATAGTAATGATATAAGCGGCCCTGCCTAAACTTTTTCCATACAACCCTTTAGTTAGATGAGTTGTATTTTTGGTTTACACTCCCAGTCAGTATTTATAGAAACCACATAGAGGCCAATGGTTCCAACAACTTCATGCGCCAGCTTCTGGATTAGTACTGATATTGGTCCTATACTTGAGATTGTCGTGAAAATAAATCTCATTTTCATTAACCGCTCATTACGAACACTGCCGTAACAAATTGTACAACGAGTTATTTAAATTTTACTATATACGTCCACCAATTTTATTGGCTACTGGTTTCCTTGCCCTTTTATAGGCCTGGCCAGTTAGCACGTGTATTTGCTTGTTTGAATCAAACTCTCTACACTATCAGCCAGAAAGACATCAAAAGCTATGGTCAATGCCTTTTACTTCTACCAAGTTTTGCTCCTAAACATTTTTTCTCTGTGTGCTTCACTCCTTCGTGGGGTTTCTCTAGATAGGTTTTCTGTGTCAGTTTTGAATGCGTTTGAGCTTAGGTTTCACGATTTTCTGATGGAAAATTGCAGCTTATTAGTTTTTATTTTTCAATTTTAGGTTTGCATCTGAATCTTCGATGATTTTGTTTTCTGTTTTAGCGTTTTAATGCTAGCATCTTCATAAAGAATCGGGAAGCTTTCTTGTATTTTTCTCGATATTTGCGTTGGTAGGGAGATTTTCCATCTAATTAAGATTTGTGAAGAATCATCGGTGCATATAAAACGAAGATTAAAATACTTCTGACCTTAGACCATTTTAATTTAATTTATCTTTATTACTTCAAATTTTCTTCTCCTAAACATTCACTGCTTCTTTCGTCTCCTTCTGTTTCTAGGTTTACTCCTATCCTGCTTTATTATCCAACCCACTTTGACCTTCCAAATACCAATACTTTCCTCAACTCCCTCTTTCATTACATACATTTTCTCCTTCAATATCCACTGTCAAAATAATTAAAGAAAAGATGAAAATGACGATGCAAAGTTGCAAACACACGGCCCTCTTCAAGATTGCTAATACTTGTTAAACTAAGAATGTAACAAACTCAAATTTTCAACCCAATTGCAGCATTTAAAATTGATTAAAATAAAAAAAAATTATTAGTTAGATCAAATGATTACTACTGCAGCTATCACAAATGTTGAATTCACTTTTTTCGGTCCCTTCTCTTCCCCCCTTACTCCGAAGATGGAAACAAAGTTCGATTCATCACTAATAATTGATTGTATCTCTATTCACTCCTTCTCATGATAATAATAACAAATACAAATATTAATATTCGTGGTATATCTACATAATCTCTTTGCCTCTTTGATGGAGAAAATTAAAAAATTTCTGCACACCATCACCTTCCAAGGTGTAAAAGTAGGATACCTGCTAGAAATACTAATTGTTATTTAACATCAACAACATTATATAAGGTGCTTATGTGAAATATTGAACCAGATGCAATATACTCACAATCTCTAGAGCACTAACTTTGTGAAGTAGGAACCCATTTACATGCTGCCTAAGAACAACAAAAATAAAGAGACTATGCTATACAATGATAGTATAAAGGGTAGACTTAGTCTCAAAAGTGTACTGCATATCAAGAGAAATACTCACATAGTCAGCAATGATAGTAGGGCAAGTTCTGATTCACTTTAGTCAGCAAAGGTCCTATATATCTGGCAGTTCCAGTTTTGGATTATGCAGTAGGCCTTTTCTCAACATTATCAGCACAATCCTGTCCACTTATATCTGCATCCTAAATAGGAAAAAGTAAAACAAGAACAATATAAGTTAATGAAATTTCTTTTATAAACAAGAAATTTCTTATGGTCAGTGGTGCACGGTTCGAACCTCGTTAGATAATGTGTCTGCCTCTCTACCCTTTTCCCCTTAAAATCCAAGCTTTTATTTTTGGCAAGATTCGAACATGTGGCATACACCACGCGTTGCGCTCTTACCACAAGATCAAAGCCGTTGGGCTATATTCAGATTTTGTGAATATTGAGAAACAGATTTGCAGATGAAAAAGGTATCTGGTATTAAGGCATTCCTCGAGTTCTTGGAGACATGGACCACAAACATTAATAATTTGACTTACCATTCCATATTTCAGGAATACGCCATGTAAAGGTTGTAATTTGTGTTTTAGTTCCGTTAGAGTAGTATCTTCTTCGCAAGCTATCAATGGATGAATTCTGACAGCAATGCACCTACATTTACACGATATCACTTTAGTCACATAGGGGGGTCATGTAACAAAATATAATGCAGCTTGAAGGTACCATTTGCTTTCACTAATTTCAAGTGTGTATTTCAGCACCATTTGAAGTAACCTAGCAAGAAGAAAAATAAAGTTAAAAGTTTACTGAAAGCTCGACAGCAAAAGGCTAACCAACTTCCAAGGCTTGTTAAATATAGGCATGATAAAAGCAGTTTTCTTGAAGATCCATTTTTATTTTCTCGAAAATCAAATTCCAATCCAACGGGAAAAAACGAAGCAAGACAGGGAATCAGCTGGGGGAGAGGCTGAAACAGAATCTAGGCAATGAGGTAGCTATGGTACAAAATAGGTCTTAAGCCATTACTGTACTGTACTCATAATTGTAGCAGTTTACAAACATATTCATTCTTCTATATTCATCCATTTCGCAAATTCACATTGATGTTCAAGGTTGACGAAAAAGTTAAAATCTATGAATTTGAAATATGAGGGAATTCCTGGTTGTATGTATAATGCCAAGTGCAAATTTAAAAGCCAAATAACGTCAAAGAAGACAATCGAAAGTGCTTATAGAATCCTGCTAACTGCCATAGTAGGAGGCATCACAATCCCTCTTTTCATCCGAAATTACTTATGACATTATCAAATCTAACACAATTTAAAATTTGGCAAAGTTAATAAGACTGTCAAATATGAGGCAAGCTAAAATTTGAGAAGTTATTTGATCCTCTGGTGTTGAACCTCTTAATTGTTGTATTGGAAGTATTATTCAATAACCTTATACTGATTTGACGGATAAGCGACAAAGAAGTTGAAAGTGATTACTATTCAGATGACAAGGAATCGCATTTGCAAATACTATCAGTTAGTGCAAATCATATGTCTGTCCAATAATGCAATCAATTAGTGGTCGAGTAAAGATACCAAAGCAACAAAATAAAAAGCAAAAAATTCCTACATCGTTCCACCTTCAGCAACATATAAAAAAAAAAATTATATATACATAACTAAGCAACTTTAAAAACATGTTAAACATGTAACTGAATACATATACTGTCATAATCTGGATATTTAACCAAACAGGAATTTCATTAAGCAATTGCTCCTAGCTTTGAGAGTCTAGCTCGACCAAGGGACGAATAACAAGATCCTAATAAAGCACGATGAATTTCATGTAAGCAAATGTTCAACAAAGGTTGAAACGGACAAAACCATACTGATACAGATACATTCTCCTTTTGGAGAAAAGATTTCCTGCATCGGCAGATTTTCAATGAGTATCCTAGAATTCTCTAATATAATATTTTCTACTCTTTTTACGTGCAATTGATATGGGAACTAAGTACATACTGTTGTACATCAAGGACTTATGTACAGTTGTATATCAAGGACTTATATTACACTTTTTAAATTCTTTTTTAGAAGTAGTCCAATTTTATAGATTTATCCAAGAATGACTTCTCCATTCAGTTTCCTACTTCGTTTTGCTACTGCACTGAAGCACCCCAGGTGGCCGAACTCATTACCTGAAGGAGCTTCAGCGCCAAAACAATAGCAATAACAAGTTTGACTCCACTGTTTGGCGAAACCATTAAAATAGTAAAACTACCGATAGAAGCGAGACACATGAAGGTCAAATTATAAGTAGAAGTGCACAAATAAAATAAGAGGGGGAGTACCTTGTGCTTCATCAAGATAAGGTAATGTGATATTTCATAATAATTTTAAAACCATTTTAAGCATGTAAAGTACCACCAGACTCTGCGAAGAATCAATGTGAATTACTGAATTAAACAGAGCTATTAAAATGTGAAAAAGCTAAAAAGTAATGATTGACCTAACAAAACTTCTTACCAACTGAAAAGAGAAATATATGAGTAACAACAGCTTATCAGAGTCTGCAAAAGATGTTGAACTTCAACAACTGTATCAATAAAGTTTCCAAATTATAAATAAATTTCAAGCAGAGCTCCTTATATGGATTTAATGTTTCAGTGATGACTCGGAGGAAGAATAATGATATAATTAGCTAAACTTGTCTGGTTAATTTGGAAACTAAAACCCATAAGCTTTTTATGGTAAGAAATTTATAAATATGATGTAGCAAGGCCAATCAAGATGAAATTGTTTATAATTTCACAAACTGTCCCAGCCAACAATTTACCCAATTTGAACAATTTTTACCCAGCTGAAATTTCAAAAATCAGGAAAAGAAGACATCAAACCCCATCTTATAACTATAAGCAAAATATAAAGAGATAAAACATACAATCTCAAAGGACTTTTGGTCAGGCAAGTTGATATGCAGTTTTTTTCTCAAGAGAAAAAGCGTACCATTAACACTTGCTCAATTTAAAGGACTTCTGGTTAAGTTTCCATGAGCAAACTTGAATTGTTTAAGGTAGTCATTCACCTCTCTTCCTTTGAGAGCTTGAGTAGAGTACCTACAAGTTGAGGATGGCCGAAGGGAAACACAAAGACAATTCATTTCAAATGATGAAATCCAGTTCTAAAAGGGGAAAAGTTAGTCCAAGAGAACAAATTGTTTATTCATGGAGGATCATACCATGGAATCTTTGTAGAACTAACATGCCAAGTAGTTTTCCAAGGAAGGGGCCGGTGGAGGTGTAAGATTATCATTTCGTCAAATTGTAATTGCCGATTTAAGATGGATACATTTTTGTCAGATAAAGTTGTGAACATGTGTTTCTGTAGTAAGTTCTCAAGCCAAACATCTTTTGCACAATAAGAGAAGTTAACAAGCAATGTCTCCTAATATAAGTTCTTCCATAGTTAAACAGCTTGTGTTAAAAAAATGCTACATTTCATCTTCTAATACTTTCTATCTTGCTTATAATATTTTCCATTTGCACTTTAAGAACCAAAGTTTAGAATTCTCTAAGCCAAAATGAATGTAAACATGTACAAGCACATCATATAACTGAACACAATATGATATTCAATCAGTAAAAGACAAAAAAAAAATAATTCTTATATACATGTCTTATTCATTTGTTAAAGAAAAGGCACTTTCAAGCTGGTTCACACAATATAGAGACAAACTTTAAAGGAACAATTTTGGAAGAAGAACACCTTATGATTAAACAAACTTTGAAGCAGCCAGAACTAATGAGTGCTCGTGCTGGTCAATCCTCCTTGTGTCATTAAATGGTTACCCATCCCTAACGAATCCTGTTGTCCAACTTCACTTGACTTTATGAGGGACCATGTGATAGTAGCATTAGGCCATACTTATGATCGAAATTTAATTGCTCGGTGGATAAATTCAGGGCACCACACTTGTCCAAAAAGTGGTCGGTGGCTGATACATATGGCTCTCATTCCCAACTACCCACTAAAAAGTCCAATCCATTAGTGAGATCAAGAGAACAACATCCCAACAATAAAACCTATATTATCTCCTACATATTCAGAAGGTAGCAGCAGTAATAAGATTAAGAAATGTGACAAGGCGATTGACTACATTTCTGCTGCTAAAGCTGCCACATATGTTGTGAAAATGACAACAAAGTTTTTAGTTGGAAAACTGCAAACAGGATCTCCAGATATACAGAGACATGTAACATATAAGCTAAGATTGCTCATGAAAACTGGAATGGACAATTGCAGAATCATAGCTGAGTCTATTCCATTTCTGATGACTCTGCTTGGTTCCAGTGATACAAGAATCCGGAAGAATGCAGTCACAACATTGCTCAACCTTTCAATACACGAGAATCCAAAGATCCTGATTATGTCTGTTGGTGTTATCGACAGCTTAATTGAAGTTCTCCAATGTGGGAAAACAATGGAAACAAGAGAAAATGCAGAAACAACAATATTCAGCTTGTTTGTAATCGACAAATACAAAGTAATCATAGGGGCACGTACAAGCTTCTCCTTGCAAACTATTCTTCTTTTTAAGGGTCATTGTTAGCTACGATAACTTTTGTATTCTAAAAGTTAAATTTCTTTCTTTGTAATGACCTCACCAATTTGTCTAAGTGATAATAATTTTCTTCCAGGTAACATTGTGTGGTCCATCCCCATTAATTAAGGAGGAATTTTTCTTTCTTGGTTGCTTTTTCAAAGTTGGCAATTCATCCCATAAATCAAGAAAGAAAATTTCTTCCTTGATTATCAGCCCACGTTTCTTTTGCACTGTCAAATGTATCAGGCCTGCAGAAGAAGAAATGTCAAGTATGGTAGGCGAAGTTTTGCCTGTAAAATGAGAGCTTCGGCTCTCATTTTAGTATACCAGCAAAGAGAGAAAGAAAGAGTGAGGTTTCACAGACAGGATATAAGAAAATAGACTGTGAGAAAAATAGAGAGTGAGCGATATTGTAGTGAGGTGGGAATATCAAAAGAGAGTTATTTCTTTTGAGTGTTGTAGTGGTCTTTGGAGGATTTTACTCAGACCTAAAAAGTGTAAAATTCTTTACTATAGTGATATCAGTTTCTCCTCTTAGGGCCGTGGTTTTTTTCCTTATTTAAAAGGGTTTTCCACGTAAAATTCTTGGTCTCGTTGTTACTCTTTTATTCTTGTTAATCACCATATCTCGGTGCTACATTATTATTCCGCTTTTATTACCGTGAATATTATTTCTGTGGGTGTTTATTCCCAACAACTGATATCAGAGCACAGGTTCTACTCGTTCACTAAAATACTATTCACTGTCTGTAGTACTATACTCGGTGAAAAATAAAAATGTCCGTAGTAAAGTACGAGGTAGCTAAATTCAACGGAGATAACGGTTTCTCAACATGGAAAAGAAGGACGAGGGATCTGCTCATCCAACAAGGATTACACAAGGTACTAGATGTTGATGCCAAAAAGCCTGATACCATGAAAGCTGAGGATTGGGCTGACTTGGATGAAAGAGCTGCTAGTGCAATCAGGTTGCACTTATCAGATGATGTAGTAAATAACATCATTGATGAAGTCACTGCACGTGGAATTTGGACAAGGTTGGAAAGCCTATACATGTCCAAAACGCTAACAAATAAATTATACCTGAAGAAGCAGTTATACGCCCTACACATGGGTGAAGGTATGAATTTTTTGTCATATTTAAATGTGTTTAACGGATTAATCACACAGCTTGCCAACCTCTGAGTGAAAATCGAGGAAGAAGATAAAGCCATCTTGCTATTGAACTCGTTGCCATCTTCGTACGATAATTTGGAAACAACCATCCTGCACGGTAAGACTACTATTTAGTTGAAAGATGTCACATCGGCTCTTTTACTCAATGAGAAGATGAGAAAGAAGCCTGAAAATCAAGGACAAGCTCTCATCACAGAAGGTAGAGGCAGGAGTTATCAAAGAAGTTAGAGCAACTATGGTAGATCTGGAGCTCGTGGAAAGTCAAAGAATCGATCCAAATCAAGAGTCAAAAATTGCTACAACTGTGATCAACCAGGTCACTTCAAAAGAGATTGCCCAAATCCAAGGAAGGGCAAAGGTGAAACAGTGGCCAGAAGAATGACGACAACACAGCCGCCATGGTGCAAAATAATGATAATGTTGTCCTCTTTATAAATGAGGAAGAGGAGTGCATGCACCTGTCAGGTCCAGAGTCGGATTGGGTGGTTGACACAGCGGCATCTTACGATGCTACATCGGTAAGAGATCCTTTTTGCAGATATGTAGCAGGTGATTTCGGCACAGAGAGAATGGGTAACACAAGTTACTCAAAGATTGCGGGGATTGGTGACATTTGTATCAAGACAAATGTCGGATGCACATTGATTCTAAAGGATGTGNTTTACAAATCAAAAGAGGAGACTCACCAAGGGATCATTGGTGATTGCAAAAGGAGTTGCTCGTGGCACGTTGTACAGGACAAATGCAGAAATATGCCAAGGTGAATTGAATGCGGCACAAGATGAAATTTCTACAGATTTGTGGCACTAAAGAATGGGTCATATGAGCGAGAAGCGATTGCAGATTCTTTCCAAGAAATCACTCATTTCTTATTCCAAAGGTACAATGGTAAAACCTTGTGACTACTGTTTATTTGGTAAGCAGCATAGGGTCTCATTTTAGACATCGTCTGAAAGAAAATTAAATATACTTGATTTAGTACATTCTGATGTTTGTGGCCCAATAAAAATTGAATCAATGGGCGGTAACAAATATTTTGTTACTTTTATTGATGATGCTTCACGAAAATTATGGGTTTATATTTTGAAAATAAAAGATAAGGTATTTCAAGTTTTCCAGAAGTTTCATGCTCTAGTAGAAATGGAGACGGGTCAAAAGCTAAAGCGTCTCCGAAGTGACAATAGAGGTGAGTACACTTCAAGGGAATTTGAAGAGTACTGTTCAAGTCATGGGATCAGACATGA
>MU717968.1:39557-56569 GCA_026770625.1 Nicotiana glauca
TATATATATATATATATATATATATATATATATATATATATTGGTTACTTTATTTTAATTAATAAATATAGATATCTCATAATTAGTTATAATAAAAAATAAAAAATATAAATATATAAAAAAATAACTACCCATTCAAATCGGTGAGTAGTTTCAAGTTAGAGTTTTAAAATTAAAAAAATAAAAATTACCATTTCAAATTGGGGAGTAGTTTCAAGTTTGAGCTTATAATTGTTTTAAAATAAAAAAACAAAAATAAAGCAATAAAAAACTTTTGATTCAAATTGTGGAGTAGTTTCTTTCTAATATTCTATATTCTATATATTATTAAAAAGAGAGAATAAATCCCTCTCCGTATGCCAAGTGGTAGCCTAGAAAAAAACCTTATGAAAAAATTAGTTAATTCTATTGAAAATTAACAAAGAAATTGACTACCTAAATTAACTACTAAAACATGGTGGAGAGTTGGTTTAGGTTAGTTAATATCTTTATTTTATTTTTTTAAATCATTTTTTTTTTATTTTTTGAAATAAAAGGTATATCTATTCATTAAAATTCAAACAATATTTTTGAGAAAAATATAATAAATTTAAAATAAAAAATATATATTTTCAATAGTAATAAAATATATATCTTCTATTATATTACAAAAGAATAGCAGATAAAAATATTAAACAAATAATATGCTAATAATCTATTTATATATCAGTGAGGGTTGGGTATATCATATTGACAAATAAAATGATAATTAAAATTTATTAAAGTAATACGGTCTAATAGTATAAACAAGAATGATTATAATTTTATTATTATTTTTAATATTGATCGCGTACTAGTAAAAGTATAAAGTGAAAGTTGAAACCTCTTTTTCTTTCCTAAAAAGAGTAAATGGGATAATGCCAATTGTCATCGCACGTAAAGATCAGGGAGGATTGGTATGAAATGGGCCATGAGATCGTGGGCCGGGTTGCATTTTAGTATGTAATTTTTACATTCCTATGTCACATAGGAAACTTTTTTACCATTAATGTTTAAGGTTTGATTTAATTACACTTAGTATATCAAATTACTAATTCTATATCATAATTAATTAAGGATATAATTAATGAGATATTTTTTACTCCTTAATTAAAGAATTTTCGTTTAATTCCAGTATCTCCACTCATCCCACGTTTCTCTCTCCTAACCCCTATGCCCCATCCACGCTTTATTCATACCCACGTTCTTTTTACAGGCTTCCACCATTGACAGCCATTAAAAAGCTTGAAAGCTTTGAATTCAAATTTGGGTTTTCAAAAATCATTATTTGTTTTGATTGGGTGTTGTTGTAAATAATTGGGAATATATTTTGGAGTTTATATCTAAATTTTGAGAGATTTTGATGAAAATTTAGACTTATTTTTGGCTGAATTTCAGATTAAAACTCAAAGAAGAAGAAGACATATTGTAGAAATTGTAGATAAATTATAAAAAAAAATTATTTTGCAGAAGATTTGTAGAAGTTTTAGTCATTTTTTATTTGTGAAAACAGAAAACAAAGCATCTACAGTCAGAATACAAATAATCTACTATTCATCTATAAAATATCTACAAGCTGGGTATATTGAATTTTAATATCCCAATTCCCATTCGATTGTAGTTTAATTGGGATTTTCGACATAATTAATTTTTTGCAGAAGATTTGTAGAAGTTTTTGATTTGTGAAAACAGAAAACAAAGCATCTACAATTAGAATACAAATAATCTACAATTTATATATAATTTTAGATGCTTCATTAAATATATAAAAATATATAGACAGAAAATATATAAAAAGAAAATAATTGAAAGATATATATAGACATGGAAAAAACAGATAGAAAAGAGAAGAAAATTAGGCAGGCCACCACCAAATCTCTATGGTTTGACATCTGATTCAGAGAGTAGTTCATCCGAAAATGATGAGTTCATGGAGTGGCAGAAAGCTTTGTTAAAGAAGAAAAAGTGTAGTAGTGGTCAATCTGGTGATAAGGATATCAATAATGCATCAGGTATTGGAATAGATTTGTAGCGACGAACTGATAGTTTGATTTCGAGAACAGAATTTGATTATAAATTAAAGATGAGCGATTTTCGTGATATGATATGATCTTATTCACGTTAAATATGTTCAGAATATTTGGCTCATGAAATTTAGCTCGGAAAAATAGGAAAATACTGCTGCTATTAATTAGCTTTTAGTGATTAGTACAAAAAATATAGAAATAAAGTGAGCTTAACGGGTAATTTAAAAATTATGCATATTTTTTGTAATAAAGTTTCCATAGGTAAGAAAAAATCTCTTTTAATATTAGGAACAAAATACATTCTCTGACGGTGCCGTACGAAAATCACGTGTCTAACCAATGGTCCTTTTTAATTGGGCCACAGCCCCTTACATCTCTAGTAACTATCCATCCAGCAATGCGTCAAAAAGCCCCTTCAACAAGAGCTAGTGTAATCTATTTTTCCAGCTAATAGCGTTGCTCAATTTTATTATAATTACAAAATAAACTTGTGGGCCCAACTCTTAAGCAAATAGCTAGGTATCCCTTTCCAGCTGAATGTTTTTAGACAAAAGTCAACCCTAGATATTTGCCGCCATTGCCGCCGCCGCCATGAACGACGACGGATTTCCAGCTGAGAGATTGTTCAACCAAGGCTTCTCCTACACTTACGATGATGTAATCTTTCTCCCTGGCTACATCGACTTCCCCGTCGACGACGTCAACCTCTCCACGAAGCTCAGCCGCAACATCTCTCTCTCCATCCCCTGCGTTGCTTCTCCTATGGACACCGTCACCGAGACCTCCATGGCCGTTGCCATGGCGGCACTCGGCGGAATAGGTATCGTTCACTACAACAACACTATCTCTCAACAAGCATCCATCATCCGTGCTGCCAAATCTCATAAAATCCCTTTCTCCGCCGACTTAATCTTCGCTTCTCCCTCGGATTCAATCCATTCCGCCGATGAATTCGCTAACTCCCCTTGCATTTTCGTCACCGAGTCAGGGAACAAACAATCCAAACTGTTAGGATACGTGTCAAAGTCTGATTGGAAGAACTTGAGCAATAAGGAAGCTAGGATTTCTGCTTATATGAACACTTCTCCCGTTACTCTGCCTTCGAGTTATGATTTCAATGACGTGGCAGGCTACATGGCATCTAAAAAGCTGGACTTTGTTGCATTAGTAAACGAGGAGGAGGAAAACGGGGAAGTAGTCAATTTAGTCACGAGTGCTGACATGGAGAGAATAAAGGGACTTCCGAAATTGGGTTTGCCATCTTTAGGGGAAGACGGGAAGTTCTTAGTGGGGGCAGCGGTGGGGACGAGGGAATCAGATAAAGAGAGGCTGGAGCATTTGGTGAAAGAAGGGATTAATGCTGTGGTGATTGATAGCTCGCAAGGGAATTCGCTGTACCAGATTAATATGATCAAGCATGTGACACATACTTACCCTCACTTGGATGTGATTGGTGGAAATGTAGTCACTAATTACCAAGCTGAGAACTTAATTAAGCAGGGAGTTGATGGATTGAGGGTTGGTATGGGATCTGGGTCCATCTGTACCACTCAAGAAGTTTGCGCTGTTGGTCGCGGTCAGGTGAATTATCTATCTCTTCATTAACTTGTTATTGTTGGAAGCAGCTGGTGTTTTGTTCCGCTAATTGTGCTCCCTTCGTTCAAATTTAAAATTTGTTGCATTGTTTTCTATGTTTGGTTATGTGATGGAAGTGCAGCTTTGTAAGTAAAAAATCTGGTGAATTATCTTTGAAGTGCCATTTTCTAGTCAAAACACATGGTGCACTGCAGTTTTTTAGTCAAAAACTCTTTTTTTTTGCAAATTTGAAGAGTACAGTTTTTATCATTGAGTGCAAATTTGAAGAGAATAGCAGTGAATGTTTCCTTGTGCAGGGAAAATATCTGATCTCTGAGCAGGGAAAAGGGAAAAGCATTGAACGTAAAGCCTCTTTTGAGAAATCAGTTAGATTTAGGTTCTCTGTCATCTTTTTACCTACATCAAGGACTATATCTGTCAAGTGTGATATATATTAAGGACCAAAATAAAGCAACCCCAGATATCATTTTGATAGTTTTCTCGGTAAAAGTAAATGAAACTTATGTTCTCTATCAATTTTGTTTAGGCAACTGCTGTTTACAAGGTGTCATCAATTGCTGAGCACCATGGTATCCCTGTGATTGCTGATGGTGGGATTTCAAATTCTGGCCATATCGTGAAGGCATTGTCCCTTGGAGCATCAACTGTCATGATGGGAAGCTTCTTGGCTGGTAGTAATGAAGCTCCTGGCACATATGAATATAAGGTACAACAGGATTCTCAACGCTTTTATATATGTATGCAAAAGTTCCTTCCAAGATACATCTACGGTTTTTTAGCTGTATCTGGAGTCTTATTTTTACATGGTATTGCCTGGAAACTTTCCTATCTGATTTCCGTTTATATCCCGCGTGCAAGTTGACTTGGTCCATGGAAAGTTGCTCTTTGGAACATAGTTATATAAAACTTTTTAATTTTTAGGAGGTTGGCATGAAATGTTAGTTGATCAGCAGCAAAGTTTGTGTCAAACATACATTTTGTGCCAACTCTTAGAATACCGGTATACTAGCCTTATTTTAAATAAATATAGTATATTTGATTATTTGGCACATAGTATATCTGCTTTCCGTGACATGAGTTTTGGTTGTGTTAAATCTTCAAAGCTGCATGATTGCAAATATTTGTACTGTGAGACTAAAAGAACCTTGGTGATTCTATTCATATTTGCAAGTGTAGCCAACTCAAATATGCCCTTGTGCTATTTTTAACTTTGGTCAATTTTTGGGCAAGGATAGAATGGTCTGCGTGTGAAAAAATATCGAGGTATGGGATCCCTGGAAGCAATGACAAAAGGGAGTGATGCAAGATACTTGGGTGATACTGCTAAACTAAAGATTGCTCAGGGAGTTGTCGGTTCAGTTGCTGATAAAGGTTCTATTCTGAAGTTCATTCCCTATACAATGCAAGCTGTAAAGCAAGGATTCCAGGATCTAGGTGCTTCCTCCTTGCAATCTGCTCATCATCTTTTAAAATCAGGCAAATTGAGGCTAGAGGTTTGTCTCTTGTTTTTTGTTGTATCTTCTTACTCAACCATTATTATTGTTGCATGTTTGGGTTTTTTTCCCTGGTATTTGGAAAAAACAAAATGAAACGGCAGAATCATCTCACCTCATAGTTCATGGGGATCTTTTTTTTTTGATTGTTAGTTCATGGGAATCTAACTTTAACTCTCTTTTCTGGTTCTCCAGGTCCGAACAGGAGCCGCACAAGTTGAAGGAGGGGTTCATGGTCTCGTCGGTTATGAGAAGAGATACTTCTGATTTAACTTTATTGGAGAGTAATGTAAGCAGTTACGCTTGATCCACAAGTTTCTTCTTGTTAAACTTTACAAAACCTTAGCATTTTGGGAATGTATGCTCCAAGTTTCTCGCTCTATTTATCAGCAACTATTACCATATATATCGAAAAGTGTGCTGCAAAATCAACCTCTTGCCAGTACAATGTGCAAAATGGCAAATCAGAATTGCATGAAACTTGTAACTGTCAATATAATATAACTCCATAAGATGAATTTGGAAAAGCCTCTTCCTTTTCATAATTAGTTTTAATAGTAAAACTTTATTGACCAAAGTAGGAGAAAATATTGGTAGCCATAGGGTGAATCTCCAATTAACTTGTATTCCTAGTGAACCCTTTACAGTTTAGGCTTCTCTGGTATTCTTAGTTGAAGGGCATACATTAATGATATAATTTTCTATAGAAACCGGAAAATCCATACAAAACAGGTGCATGGCTAGTGATGAGCAGCCATTTCTGAAGTGGTCAAAGCCAAATTCTTCAATATTAGTTCTAAATTTCTAGGCTTTTCTGATGCTTAGAGTGAAAATAATTGGTAGTCTAGATCTTTCGCATTTTACTTTCTATTAAGTTTTCTTTGATATCAAGTTTGTATATTCTGATATCTGCAATCCTGTTTTTGTTCTATACAGTAAGAAACGGAGGAGTCGTATTGCATTTAGTGTGCCTTGTTCTTGAAAATCCTAGTAAGTTACACCCTCCAAAGTATCAGTCACTTAGACAACCTCTTCATAAGAATGAGAATGATTTTGGATTAATTAGGAACAACATTGTCATTTTGTCTAATAATCATTGTAGTCTTGACTCTTGAGCGCGCGTGTATGTAATATAGGACTACTATATATTATTCTTAATAGTCGTTCAAAGATCTACGTCATGATCCAATACCATTCATGTGCTTCAGAGTACACGAACAAAAATATGAATAACAAAATCAGCTACCTTTGCATGTGTTAATGAGCTGTAGGTTCAAGAAAGATGAAGGAATGAGTATGATTAAAACGTTCATCTCGAGTGCCAAGGATTTCTTTCTTGATTTTTTTTTTTGAAAAAGGTAACAAGATTTGTGAAGGAGAAGGGCCTTACCTGATCAAAGAAGAAAATCCTGCTCATCTGCTCGAGATATTAAGAATGCAACTCATAGACCCAAATGTTTTCTCAGGGGTGAATGGTGCTCATATCGTTCAGCCATGGAGCTCAAGAAAGCAGGAATCGTCTTTCAGACATTAAGTTCAATTCATTTCATTGCTCAGCTCTTTTAACACTTGCACCTATAACCATAGATGATTCAACCAAGTCGGAGCTATTAAACTTGGTTGCATATGAGGCACACCAGATGACTTTGGTATTACATCTTATCTTTGCTTCATGGATTCACTAATTGATCATGCTGAAGATGTGAGATCAAAAGGTATACTTGTTAACTTTCTAGGAAGTGATCAAGAAGTAGCAGATCGATCTATTCAATGAAATAGCAAAAGATTTGGTGCCTAATCCACATATATGCCTTTGTTGGTGTGAAAGACAAAATTGAGAATCATTACAATAACAAAGGAAAAATATGGATTGCTGAGTGGAAGAACACTCATTTTAATACCCCATGGACTATTTTTGCAGCAATTTTTGTCATTGGTTTGGAAGTTACTGGTACAGGTCTATCAGGTATCCAAACCTACTTTGCTGTCCATCCCAAAGGCAGCTAGTAATGAAATCCTATATTAGAAGCGACTTCTTGAGTCATCAACATGCCTGCCTGGCAACTTTGAGTACTATTTAACAACTCTATTCTTTCATAGTTTCCTCTTCTTCCAAATACCCACTCCCCTCCTTTCTCCTCTAACATTTCAAGCGTTTATTTTAAACGCAAAATTAATTGCTACGTTACCTGGTTGAATTACAACTTGGTGTGTCTCAATTAATTTTAAACTTATTATCTTTGAAGAAAATGATTTAATTTTGGTATTGTTTCACGGGGAATCTGTAATAGTACGTACAAGACTAATTAATAGCACGTAGTTGCAGGACTTGAGTCCTCCAAGTTTGAAGTATTTGACAGCATAGGGACGAAGCACAAGCTTCCCGTGGATTTTGGACCTAAAAGAAACATATACTGTTTGTAATACTATATCATTCTCCTCCAGCTAAAACACTTGAGGGATGTTGGGTTCATGGAATAGTTATGCAAGAATTATAAGCTACAATATTATCTATATAGTGAATAATAATGTCGTGAATATTAATAATACAGGAATCACTATGCAGTACAACAACAACAACAACAACCCGGTATAATTTCACTTGGTGGGGTTTGGGGAGGGTAGTGTGTACGCAGACCTTACCCCTACCCTGGAGTAGAGAGGCTGTTTCCAAATAGACCCCCGGCATCCTTCCCTTCAAGAACCTCCCTCCAAGAACTTCCCTCCTTGCTTCTGGGGAGACTCGAACTCACAACCTCTCGATTGGAAGTGGGGTTGCTTACCATTAATTACTTAAAATTTTATCTTAATTATACTTATTCATATATTACTAATATATACTTTTTTATTTTTTTTTTATCTTACATAAAAAATACATAGTATCTTGGCTTCTTCACCACCCTGTGTCATCAACATGGCTGCTTGAGATTCAAAGGATAATCAGGTCATTTCAATAAAATGGAACATCATGGTTGGCCAAAAAGGAATATAACTTATATATAAAGAAAGAGAAAATGCATAAACACCCCATTAAACTTGTTCGGAAAAGTCATTTACACACCTTAATTTTACGGGTGTCCTAACACCCCACTATTATTATCTAAACTAATCTTTATACCTCCCTCAAAATACCAAACCAGTCTTGTAGTGGGCTGTGTTAACACGCGCCATATATCAAAATACTGCACTGTTTCCCTTTTTTTTTCTTTCTTTTTCTTTCCTTTTTTCACTCTTTTTTTCATTTCATCTTCTCCAGCTACCTTCATCGTTATCTTCGCACCCAACCACCATGGAAGACAATCACAACCATAACCTCCCTTAACCCATAAATTCTATCTTTGAAAAATCAGAACCACCTCCCGTGCCAGTCTATTTTAGCACCTCTAATTTGACCATTTTTCCTTCACATCAATCTCACAAAAGAATACCCACATCCAGATCTAGGAGAAAACAAGAGAAAATTCTGGTACGAAAAATGGTATTTCAAGCTCTCCAATCAAGTATTAAAATTATTCCAAATTAAATCCATGACTAAAGCTCTGTACGAAAAATGGTATTTCAAGCTCTCCGTGTATGGCGATCCCAGAAAATTTTTCCGTTATCCCTTGCTTATCTCCTTCTATCTCTATATCTATATAAAATTAAATGTACTATATAACATTCTTCTTTATCTTCTTCAAATACTATTTAAAAAAATGAAGAAAATGAAGAAATGAAGAAAGAGAAAATGGTTCTGTTAAAATGAAGAAAGAGAGAAAAAAATGAAAAAGAAAAGAGAAATGAAAAAGAAAAGAGAAAAAATATTATTAAGTTTAATTAGTTAGAGTATCCAATAGGAAAGTGACACCTGGACAAGTAACTTAATTTTAAGCTGATTTTTTTTGCCTCACGCGCATCTAGAAAATGAACTACACTTTTCATGACAGATCATCACTTAATGGGGTATTAAATTTAGTTTAGATAAGAATAGTGGGGTGTTAAGACACCCGTAAGGTTAAGGTGTGTAAAGGACTTTTCAGAACAAATTTAATAGGTATTTTATGCATTTTCTCATGGACACTGTCAGCAAGACCTCCGTGGCCGTTGCCATGGACGCGCTTGGCGGAATAGGTATCGTTCACTACAAAAACACTGTCTCTCAACAAGCATACAACAAATATGATATTTAGCAACAGAATTATTAGCTACGACATAGAATTCGTCGCTAAATGTTTACTTTTCGTGACAAAAATTATAATTCGTCTTTAAATACATAAATCTCATACTTTTAGTGACGAAACACAAAATTTCTTAGCAAATTATCGTCCACTAAAGTTTCTCACGTAAAAATAAGTTGGCGCCATTTATTGAGTAATATTAGCCACGAAATCGAAATTATCGGTGACAAAATTAGTTTGTCACTAATGATGTACCTAATTAGCGACGAACCATTGTTTGTCTTAAATTAGTTAAATTTTGGATACGAAAAATTTTCGACACCAAAAATATATGGTTACAATAGCGACGAATTACAAGTTGTAGTTAAATATTCCAAACTTAGCCATAACATTTTATATTTAATTGTGACTTTACTTTTTGTCACTGATAGTGCAAACAATTAGTGACAATGATTTTATTGTCTCTATTTAACCTAAAATTTAGTCACAACCAATTTTGTCATATAATATATAATTTTAAATGGCTGCGACTCAATTTTGTAGTTGAATCGTGTGATTATTGGCTACAAAAATAATTTGTTGTTAAAAACAAAAAAAATCATATTTTATTTGAACTACGATATATATATATATATATATATATATATATATATATATATATATATATAGGCGGGGGCGTGAGGCGAGGCGTTTTACCTCTGACGAGGCAAGGCGTAAGCCCTGAGACATGGGGCGTAAATCCCACGGATCTTTAAATTTTACTAATTTCAAGAATTTTAAGATAATATAAAATAAAAAATAATTATAAAAATTACATCAAAATCACAAAATTATAACAAATAATCTATTTAAAATATTTATAAATTATAATTCATCTATGAATAATATGAAAAGTATGACATATATCATAATATGCAAATTAGTTGCAACGTTGTTGCAACTCAAACATCAAAAGTAATATATCCGATATGAAATCTTATATGTATCTCTTAAGGAGTAATAAATCATGAAAGAATTTTAATATTATAATTTAATATTTTACTTAAAATACTACTTTTATTTATTATGTTTTCTACTCGAAATAGATTTTATATAAAAACATAATTCACAATTTAAATATGATTCTCTAGCATTATCTATTTTTAAGTTTCAACAAGTTAATAAACTAGCACATAATTCATCATACAATATCATGATAACTAATTATTTGTAAATAGCTACTAGCTAATACTGAGATATTAAATTAATAAGTGTTGTATCTCGTAAACGTGAAAAAAACATATTTAGAAGAATAATTATAAAAAAATTATGGATAATTATATAGTAAAAATATAACAAAAGCTAATAAATAAATACTTTTAAAATGAAAGATTTATTCAAAATTTACTATCATAGCAGTCTTAACGGATAATGTGCAATAATTTTTATTTTAATTATGACATAAAATACTCTCAACTTAATGATTTGTGATTAAGAAAGAAGTAATTTTAAATATTCAACGATTTGTTAAGAAAATTTGAGGATTTACAAGATTAGTTACATACAATTGCATAAAGTTCTATTAAGCGAGCCCAGTACCCTAGGCGTTGGGCGTGTCTGGGGCGTAAGCCCCAATGACTAAGGCGTAAGTCTCACGGAACTAAGCCCCAAACATAAGCCCAGGGGCGTTTTACGAGTGCTCCGCCCCGAGGCGAGTTTCGGGCGAGTCCCAATTCTGCCTTTTGAAACAGATATATATATATATATATATATATATATATATATATACACACTTTAAGACTAGTTGAACTAGTGAGTGAAACAACCATGTTTGAAAAATTACTTAGCGATGAATCCTCAATTTTACTTATATTAGAAATTGTATAAATGTGTTTCTTTCTACTTTGAGCACATGAATTCAATTTCTTATTGGAACAAGTTTTAGTTTTATTTAATTTCATGTTGAAGCGAACCGTTTTATTTGGTTTTTATATTAAACTTATACCGTAAAATTAACTCTACATTTCAAAATTAGTGTACATCTTTAACTTAATTTTGTCTTGCTTAAACTTTAATATGACAAGATGATTAGCGTCTGTTGAGACGAAAGCGGATACAAATCAACTTTTTTATTTATTTATAGAAAAAGTGGTACATATTTTTCCTTCATTGTTTCTACTAATTTAAATTTATGACATATCAAACAAAATTATAATTCCAATTAATATTTTTTCCTTATATTTACACTAGAGATTGATAGGAACACAAGTGGATCTAAGATTACAAGAAGATAGATGCACTGTTATGAAAAGTGGTTCTACGATAGAAAAGTGGATTAACTTTTTAAAGCTTACCACTCATTATGCTTTTGAAATTATAGGTTTAATTTTTTAATATTTTAACGATTTGCATGCATCTATCTCTGTGTTGAAAAAGTTGGGATTAGTCAAAACTCGTCGACTATATGCTGCATCCTTCAATGTTACTACTTTAATATACATATGTAATTTAATTATATAAAGTTTTATGGTGATTAAATTTGAATATGAATTCAGACTTGGAAAATTTGAAAGAACAAACATAAGCAAAAAATAAAAAAGTACCTCATTAAAACGCAAGAAGGGACACGCGACATTTTGTGTCACGATCAAAAATCCACTAAGGGTCGTGGTGGCGCCGGACACCGCTGTCAAGAAAGTCAACCAAGAATGCATATCAAATTCTAGTTTTAGTATTTGCGGAAATTATTTTACTTATACGTTGAATATTAAACAATAAAGATTTTTCAAAAAAATTGAACTTAAAGTCAATAAAGGACTTAATACTGAATAATCCAAAATCCTCCCAGAACCCGGTGTCACAAGTGCATGAGCATCTACTGATAGGGAAATAAAATACAACCTCCGTCCGAAATATAGTGGATATGAAATAAATACAATATGCTGAAAGGGACTACACTAGCTGCGGGTCGCCTCGAATAATGCAACTCACCAAGTTCCAGAATCATTCGTGCTGCTATGCCCAGTAGGCTGCTAGAGATACTTATACATGTGCAACAAAAATGCATAGAAGTGTAGTATGAGTACGTAAACAACGTGTACTCAATGAGTATCCCGCCTAATCTTGAAGAAGTAGAGATGAGATAGTCAACTTCGACACTTACTAGGGGTCAATTGACAATATACTAAAAATTTGAGGAAATCATGGATTTATATAGTAGTTCTAATTCACGAAACTGGAAAACAGGTAAACACCATCAACAAATAATCAAGGATTTCAAGGTTTACGCTTCATTATCTTATCAATTTATATCAAACCACGAAGGGAAAATTTCATGTTTAAAATTCTCAAGCGACAATTAACATGCGCAAATCATACCGAGGCGACGACCCGATCCAACAGAAATGTAAATTGTGCATTGCTGAGGGTCGAACGGCCCGAACCATAGATGCATCTATTACCCGCTCGCGAATCATCCATGCGACGCGGTCAACATAAAATAAACAATCACCCTGCTCGTGAATAATCCATACGACGCAGGTACACATAAAATAAACAATCACCCTGCTCGCGAATCATCCACGTGATGTAGGTACACATAAAATACATGCTCAAATAGCCAATTAAGAATTTATCTGGGAATAATTATCCAAATAAAACCAATTCTCCTCTAACAATTTTTAAGAAATGAAGTTTAATCTTTTTAGAAATTCCCTTACTAACTCAATGTGGTTTAAGCAATTCAAGTTGTCAATGTGTTCATAAATAATCCAAGTATAACATGCTTTTGGGTCCTAACTACCCGGACAATAGCATAATAGTAGCTACGCATGGACTCTTGTCAGCTCGTGCGTATATAGCCCCCACAAATAGGAGCACATAATCAATTATTGATGCACCACACTCCAAAACTAGCCAACGGTTACGCAAATCCATTAATAGATGCTCAATTATTCATTACAATCTAATTTATAGCAATTCCTAACTCCGATCGAAAAGTTGACAAAAATACCCTCGGGCCCACGTGCCCGGATTCCAAAATTTTTCGAAGATAAAAATTAACCATGACCTTAGGAATTCAAATATATAATTTTCACTAAATTACATACTCAGTACCGTGGTGAAATCCAATTTATCAATTTTTCTAGGTTTTCTTCCAAAAATCCCAACTTCTCCACAATTTTCATGTCTAATTCCATGATATAATCTCGTATTTAACTTGAAAATGAGTAGGAGTAACTTACCTTAACATATATGACAAAATCCCTTCTTGGAGCCCTCAAAAAATCGCTCCAAGCCATAAAAAATATGAGAGAAATGAACTCAACCACGATTTTAAACAACCATTCTGCCCCAACTATTTTCACTTCTGCAAAATTATTTCTGCTTCAGCGCAATCCGCTTTTGCGGATCTAGGACCACTTTTGTGGTCCGCCCAAGGCTGCCCTTTTTTGCCTTTACGATGCCCCTTCCGCAGATACGGTCCCGCTTCAGCAGAAATCTGACTGCAACTACGGTCCACTCTAAGCCGACCAAAATCGCTTCTGCGACCACTTCTCCGCAGATGCGGTCCCGCTTCTGCGGAACCTTGACCGCATTTGCGGTCCTCAAGCCCTTGACCAAAATTTCGCACCTGTGCCTTCCTAGCCGCTTCTGCGTCGCCGCACCTGCTGCCCCATTTCTGTAGGTGCGGTTATGATAGCAACCAGACCCTTTAGCCTTCTTTAAAATCCCATTTTTGATTCGTTAACCACTCGAAATCCACCCGAGGCCCCCGGGACCCCAACCAATCACACCAACTAGTCCAAAAATACATTACGGACTTGCTCGATGCCTCAAATCACATCAAATAATGTCAAAACCATGAATCGACCTCCAATCCAAGTTTAATGTACTTTAAGATTTCCAACTTCTATTTCCGATGTTTAAACCTATCAAATCACGCCCGATTGACCTCAAATTTTGCGCACAAGTCATATTCGACATTGTGGGCCTACTCCAACTTTCGGAATTGGATTCCGATCCCGATATCAAAAGTCCATTTCCGGTCAAACTTCTCAAAAATCTTCAAATTTCTATCTTTAGCCAAATGGCTCCAAAATGACATATGGACCTCTGAATTCACTTCCGATTGCCCCCCCAACTCCAGAATCACCATACAGAGCTATTCACAGACTTGGAATCCCAAACAGACATCGATAACACTGAAATTCACTTCAAGCCAAACTTATGAAATTTCTTCTAAAATGCTAACTTCCACAATAGGCGCCAAAACACTTCCGGGTTATCCAAAAAACCAATCCGGGCATACGCCCAGGTCCGAAATTATCATACAAACCTGTTGGAACCTTCAGATCCTGATTCCGAGGTTGTTTACTCAAAATTCCAATCCTAGTTCGTTCTTTCAACTTTAAGCTTCCGAAATGAGAATTCTCTTTCCAAATCGACTCTGAACTTCCCGGAACTTAATTCCGACCTCGCGTACAAGTCATAATACCTAAAATGCAACTGTTCATGGCCTCCGACTACTGAACGGAGTGCTAGAACTCAAAACGACCGGTCGGGTTGTTACATTTTGGACACTTACGAGATCAAGCTCAAGCAAGAACGAAAAATAAATCAAGATTCAAGGAATACGAGTCCAAAATATCAGTCCATTGAATTTAAGATTATTATTCATGGCTAGATTCAAGATCAAGCTTCCATTAGTCAATTATTTTGAGCGCCAGGGTCAGCGCGCCACGCTGCCCTGGACGCTCGGATAGCTAGAGTGTCCTATTCTGACTTGGACTCAGTTATTTTCACCCCAAGACGCCTCCAATTGATATAAAAGCCATCATAAAACCTATTTTGAGGGGAGAACGTGATTTTGGAGAGAAAACAAATGAGAAAAACACTAGGGAGGACATTTTTGAGAGGAAAACACAAGCATAGAGTCGTTGTGGAGGCCGGAATTCATCAAGTTCCATCTTTTCTTCCTCCAAACTTAGTAATTTATATGTTTATTTGTATGATTTGTTGTTTTGCTACCATGTCTATGTGGATCTAAACTTCATGTTCTAGGGTTGTTGTTCTTTCATGACTATTGTTATTCGAATATTGATTTTGATTTCTTGCTTATGAGGGTTAGTCACTATTCCTAAATATATCATACCCGTCCCTTAGCCTGCATTACAACCTTAAAGTCCTAATTGATCCTAGATTTGGCTAGCTTAGGTTAGTAGCGATATACACTACGGTCAAGCTTGTGGTACGACCACGGGATTCACGTGAATTATTTGTGAGAGTGATTGAATTTTGTTAAATTGTGTGATGTCCTTGAATTATGTTCAATGACATATTTAAATGTGGACTTTGATAATCACTCTTTGGTTTGTGGTGAGGGCACTTGGTCTCATGATGGATTGGTGATGTTGTACACTTTCTTTTGTTGGGTGAGTGTGTAAGTTGATGATACTTACTATAACGAGTCATCTCTTGAGGTAAGGTGGTTGTAGAGATACTTGATTCTAAACTAATTAATAATATACAATACTATTCAACCAATTCAAGCAACCTCTTCCTAACCACCTCACCTCAAGAGATGACTCGTTACACTAAGTATCCTCAACTTACACACTCACCTAACAAAAGAAAGTGTACAACATCACCAATTCATCATGAGACCAAGTGCCTGATAACTGTGAATTGTGCATGTTTTATATCCATTCTTACCTAAGCTTTGTGCATAAAGTGCTTGTGATTAGTCCTGAATTGCTTATAAGTTGTGTTTGATTGCAGGTTTGAGCGACTAGATGATGAATATCACAAATCGGCTCAAAAAGGAGTGAAACCTGCCAAGCGCCAGAAGATAACTGAAACTTGGGAAAAAGAGACCTGTGCGGACCGCACTGTTTTGTCATGTGGCCGCACGGGAATGTTCAGAGAGTAGTCAAACGTCAGCCCAAGCTGCACGGTCCGCACTGTTTTGTCATGCGGCCGCGCAGAAAAGTTCAGAGAGGCATTTTGTGAAGAGGATCCACGCGGATCGCAATCCATTTCCACGCGGTCCGCAAAGAAGATGATCAGAGGTTAAAATTTCTAAGGAAAAATTCCACGCGGCCGCACACCAAATCAGTGCGGTCCGCGTTGATGAAAGATCAGGGAGTCATTGCAAGGATGATTTACACAGTGCGGCCGCAACACATTTCTAAGTGGTCCGCATCACTTGCCTTATGCGGCCGTGTGACATTTCTACGCGGTCCATATCCTCAAGTCCAGAAGCCAGAAGTTGGAGATCAATTACCCTACGCGGCCGCATGACATTTCTATGCGGTCCGCAACAGACCCTCAGGGGTATTTTTGTCCGGTTTTTCCTGTGTAGTATAAATAGAACATTTTACTTTTTTTAGGTCAAGTTTTGTAATCTATCTGAGCAGCTGAGCACGAGACAACTTGTATTAGCCTATTTTAGGCAATTTTATCATGCATTTAGCGTGGATTCACGTGGTTTAATTTAGTAGTTAATGATTATGTCAATTTCTTCTACTATTTCTTCTATTTCTATTACTTCTATGTCTAGCTAAACCCATTAGCTAGAGTTTTGGATCAACCCTAGTGTGGGTAATTAATGGGTGTTTTTGCTTAATGTTTGGATGATTGTGGGTGTTTGGTATTTGGGTTAATTGTATGTTTTCACTTGGATTTGGTGGTTGCAAACACTAAGTCTAGCTTAGTGGGTCTTGACTCTACTTGAGAAAGAG
>MU717969.1:4296-48178 GCA_026770625.1 Nicotiana glauca
CAATTTCGAACTCATTTTGGTGTAGACTTGAATTAAGCTGGAAATAAGAATGCCTGCTGGGTTTACGCTCTTGGATCACTGCTTGTTTATTTCAGAATTAGATTAGATTTTTTTTTATAAATGCCTGTTAGTTGTAAGGTATATTTGTATAACCAAAACTGTTGTACGCTCGATTTAAACCATGGACTGTAAAATTGTGTCAACATTCCTCTCTAGCATGTAAATTTTGTCAACGCTCAACTAAGTTTGAATTTTCGTTCAAAGCTTGTGATGACCAAGGTTTAGAAAAAAACAGTTAAGTTCCAAGTAGATAGCTTCATAATGAATCATTAGAATTGACCTTGCAATCCAGTAGCTAGTCTCTTTATTTAATTTATAGCCTTCTTGCAATCCAGTAGCTAGTCTCTTTATTTAATTTATAGCCTTCACTAATCGATTGTCCTATTTTAACAAGTCGCGGGCGAGTAAATATTTTTGATCTAGTTGGTAAGAGAGGTCGAGATGCATTAAAATCAGATGCAACCCCGATTATTTGGTAGCAAATTTTAGTTAAAGAACGAAATCGCTTCACGCGTCAACGCTTCGCGTAAGTTAATCGAAAAAAAATAACTTCAATGGAGATTTACACGGACTAAAGTATTATCAAAAGTCGATGGTTTCGTTTTACTTGGCATAGATTAAAAATGAACGACCCAGACACATGTTGGACCTAGAGGATTGAGATTAGGCCCGTTTTATTTGAAATGTTTAAAGATACGGCTTTAAAAAATAAAAGCGGTTTAAAGTTGACTAAAAACACATAGGTTATAACATGTATTAAATTAGATATTTTTGCCATTTACAATAGTTTAAGCGACCGTGCTAGAACCACGGGATTCGGGGGTGCCTAACACCTTCCCTCGGATCAACAGAATTCCTTACTTAGAATTTCTGGTTCGCAGACTTCATTAGGGAAGTTGAAATTTCCTCAATTCGGGATTTAAATAAATCGGTGACTTGGGACACCTTTAATTTATTCCAAGTGGCGACTCTGAAATAAACAAAATGATCCTGTTTCGAATATTGTCACTTAAATTGGAAAAACTCCCTCGCCCATTTTACCCATCGGGGTGGGGCGCGCCAAAAGGAGGTGTGACATGAGTGTAAATAAATTACTCCATATGATCCATTTTAAACGATGCTAATTATATTTCATTATTAGTTTGGTCTAAGAAGAATTACACGCTTCCATATTTGAAAATAATTTTAATTTTAAATTTTCTATTTTACGTTTTATTTTTACAGCCACAAAAAAATTATAACATGGTTAAACCCATTTTTATTTGTTTATTAAACTTCATGCTCAATGTCAAAGAGGCCAAAAGCTCAGAATGAGACGAGTCAAGAATCCAGAATAACTTTATTGACCGATCACCGAGTACCACCATTTAAATTTAAATGGAAAGAGTAAATCCATTTTGAATGGATAAATAACTTAACAGCCTTTTGGATTTGTCATAGTTATTACTACATCTTATAGTGTCCAAAGTAGGACAATTTTTTTTAAAAAAAAAAGTGTCAAAGATATAAAAATTAAATGATTTCCTTTTATTTTATAATAATACAAACATGACTCTTCACTGTTGCAAAGAGGAAAATAACATAAACTGAAACCATTGCTCTCTGTTTGCCACTCAACCTTCCAACAACTATTTCTATGTTGCAATTATATTTTCAGAATTATTCAGCTAAAATTGACTGCCATTAATACAAAGGAATAGGGTTGCCACATTTTACAGGTGCTCTCATAGAATAAGGGGGCAAAAATTTTTTTTTTCTCTCCCGGTGTCTGGTATCCGCATTGGAGTACAACTATATCCGGATTCGCGGCGGATAGAGCCTTATTCGGAGGGTAGCGCTCCCTATCAATGATTTTTCCATACTCGGGGCTCGAATCCTATAATTCTGATTAAGGAAAAAACAATCTCATCTACTACACCACATCCATCAGTGGTATATATATGGGGGGCAAAATTGTCTATACAAAAGTGAGGGGGAGAGGGAAGAATTTGTACTGCATACACTACTTTCATATGTTTAACTAGATATTTCGAGTTCCGAGTATAAAGTTGTATTTATTAGAGTGCATATCTCAAATATAGGATTTTTCGCAAATTCAAATTTAATTCGAACCTAATACGAATACAGAATAAAAGAAAGTACGCTTGTAACAATATGGAGTTTAAAAAACGTGCTTACTTTATATGGATGTTGGGTTGAACTTTACAGGACATATTGCTTTTTAGCAAAGAACTTTTGCCCATAAAATTGATATGCATTATTTCAAGTGGATGGCAGCCTTTTTGGTGGCCGGTGCGTACTGTATATAGTATATACCATATCAAACAAGTGCCCTAAAGTACTTTATGTGGATATTACGATAATAACTACTCCTCAATTACAAATAAATTAGGTCGATATATATATATATATATATATAAATTTTCATTATTCTTAATGGAATATAACCGCCTGACATTGATGAGATAACTCGTGTTATAAAGGTAGAATAAATCCTTTGTGAGGTAATTTAATTTTATGCGATGTCACGTCCTGTGATTATATATGCTCAAGCTCCTGATTTAAAAAATAAAAAGGTGCAACCTGATGCATAAAGTATTTTGCATTCACGTAGAGTTGGGGGAAGGATCGCACCTCAAGAGGTGTAATTAGTGGCTGCTTGCACACCTCAAACCCGTAACGTATAGGTCACACGAAGATAATTTTACAGTTGTTCCAAGACTCTAGACTCCTGATTTCGAACCAAAATATAATATTTTAAACTATATTTCTCAAAAAAGCACAATAAAATTATTACTATTTGAGAAAATTTTCGTTTGCCTAACCCAAATTCTAGCCTTGGAGAGAGACAAGCTTGCCCACCAAAAATGTACCTATTTGGCATACGTTTTTTGTGGGGATAAATTGGTAGTAACTAGCTGCCAAAAACAGTTAATTTTTTGTGGAAACACAAGTACCCTACAATAAAAGGAAAATCAAATTCTCTCTTGCGCTTTATATAATTGGTTTCTGTCAAATGATAGGGAATTGAGTGCCACTCAACTTGGAGATGATTACATAAATGTACTATCCCTATTTGAATGAATGAAAACCATTCACTAGTAAAGAAGTCACACGCCTCCGAGTCAAGGTAAAGTGGTAAGTACTGGTATATTCTTAATAAAAGGTTCGGATTTAAGTTGGTATAAAATTATTTTTTTATTGGGAATACTTTATCCCCAATATAGAATTTTCCGATACAAATTTGGATTTTATATATTTTGGCCAATACAAATATTGAACATCAGATGAAAAATAAAATAAAATAAGCCACACGTTAAGATAGATTGAGAACTTCTTATTTTACCATTTTGGGTTTCATTCTTCATTTCTCTCCATGATAGTACTTTTTGATTTGACTTTTCTATAGCAAATAAACATGACTTCTAGTCGGATATTCAATGGGGTTGAATTTGAAATTCTACTATAATATATTTGATTTATTGAATTCAAAATCCACTTTTTAATACTTATTGAGTGGCATTTTAATACATATATAGAGTTTGAATCAAAACTATTTGATTTTGAATGAGTTTATACCGAGGGGCGGACCTAGAGAACAACATATAGGTTCCCGGGAACCCAGTAACTTTTGCATAGACCATGTATTTGTATTAAGAAATTCACTAAATATTAGTAAATATGTAATTGTGAACCCAATTATTATGGCATATTAATCTAAAATTATGGTAGGAACCCATAAGCCCCAAATTCTAGATCCGCCTCTGCTAGAAGCCATGTTTATTTGCTATAAAAAAGTCAAACCAAAAAGTACTATCATGGAAAGAGAAATGAAGAAGGAAACCCAAAATGGTAAAATAAGAAGTTCTCAATCTATCTTAATGGTAAAACTATTTGATTTTGAATGAGTTTATACCGAGTATTCTACTTCCTCAGTCTAATTAAGGTACATGGAGGGTTATAGCGATGGATTAACGTATTACATAATGTAGAAAACTTTTACATCATCAATATTATTAACATATTATAGCATAACACTTGTCTTACTTTCAGATAACTAGTTCCACTTGAGCAGTTGCCTAAAATTATCTTTTGGACATTTGTAATTAATAGCAGAATATCTGAAAACACGGGATATCACCAAATAATATTAGTGTTATATATTTTTATCCATCTGTTTTTATCTGTATGTTGAATGTATAGGAAGTTGTTTCTATCCCATTCTTTTGTAGGACTTTTGCTACTGTTGTAGTCTATATATATAGAGACGTTGTCATCAATAAAAGATGATACAATTGCTTCATCTTTATGGTATCAGAAGCCCCTACTCTAACGAGAATTTAGATCCTTAATCTCAGCCATGGTCAATTCTAAAGCTCAACTACTGTGTCCACCACAAACTCAGTTGATATGTTCACCTCCAATATCACCCAAGTCGTCCAGTTTCACCCTTCCTCTCAACTTCGCATAAAACTATCTGGCAACACTAATTTTACCATATGGAAAGCCCAACTTCCCACACTTATGTGTGGACATGATCTGATGTCATTTCTTGATGACACCAACACCTCTCCACCCAAAAAGTAACAAAAGACAACAAAGAAATAGCCAATCCAGAATATAGACTTTGGTTCTGCCAAGATAGTCTCATCCGAAATGCTCTAACGGCATCTGTTGACGTAACCATTGCACCTTCTATAGCGGCTGCTGAAACGTTTCAACAAGCATGGGAATGCTTCACACGACTTATGCAAATAAGTCCCAAACCTGAATATACAGTCTCCTCGATTTGCTGGCCAAGACGACAAGGGACTCCAAATCAGTATCTGGCTATCTTCGGGAAATTCGATCACTAGCTGATGAACTTTGCAACTATTGGTGCACCAATCAATAATGTTGAACTGATAGTCAAAATACTCAACGGCTTAGGCCCGAATATCGTGAGATAAGCGCTGCTATCCGTTCTCGAGACACACCAATTTCATACGAAGAATTGTTTGACAAACTTTCAGATCATGAATTGTTCCTTAAACATGAGGAGCTCAAGAAGAATATCCTTTCCATTACAGCTAATATTGCACAGAAGGGTTCAAACAACCATATATTAGATCTTAATAGTAACAAGCGCTGGAATAACCAGCAACCACAAGCACAATATATGAACAATCGTTCACAGCAGCCATACAATGGTCATCCATTTGGTATAAATCAAGTATCTGTTTCTCGGCCACTCTTTGGCGACAAAACTTCCAAAGCAACCCACATGGACGTGTTCAATATCAGCTTTACGGAAAATATAGCCACACTGCCAATGTCTATCGTTCGCATTCTCATAACCATAATGAAGCCAAGGCACTTCTTGCTACACACCAAGGCCAACAAAACAATAACACATGGGTTCTTGACACCGGAGCCTTCCATCACATCACTGTTGATTCACACAATTTGATGATGCCGCTTGACTACACTGGCACCAAGGAAATCTGGATGGGTGATGGTAACGGTATCCCAATTACTCACACTGGCTCATCCACTCATTTCACTCCCACTAAAGACGTTTATCTCCATAATATTCTTTGTGCACCCCATATTAAACGAAATCTCATTTCAGTTTCTAAGTTATGTAATCAAAATATTTTCTCCATCTTTCTTTGTTGTTAAGGAGCTAAACACGGGGGCACCATTGGTTCGAGGCCAGAATATGAATGATCTGTATGAGTGGCCAACATCAAGATATCAACCACCATCTGCCCTTACTGCCACAATCAAGCCCAGCTATTACCGATGGCACCAACGACTTGACCACCCACATTTTAGAGTCCTTCAAGATATTTTAAAGCGTCATTCTCTACCCTGCTGAGAAAATCCTAATTTTCAGTTTTGCAATTCTTGCAAGTTGCAATTGTAATAAGAGCCATCGACTCCCATTTGATCATATTTCTCTGAAGAGTTCTCATCCACTAGAAATTATTTTTACTGATATTTGGGGTCCATCACCTATTCTTTCTCTTGATAAGAAGTTATACCATATTATCTTTGTCGATCACTATACCAAGTATACGCGGCGCTACTCTTTTAAATTTAAACATGAGGTCAACCCCATTTTCTCCACTTTCAAATCACTCGTTTAAAATCACTTTAATCAAAAATAAAAATAATATACTCAGATGGAGGGTGCGAGTATGAAGGCCTTCAAACTTTTCTACATGCACATGGCATACAACATTTATTCCCCTCCCCCCTTCGCCATATATACCCCAAAGAGTAGTATTTGTTGAACGTCGTCATTGCCACATTATTGAAACCGCTTGTACCTTACTTCACCAATCATCTCTACCCTCAAATATATGGACTTTTGCATGTCAAGCTGCGATCTATTTAATAAATCGCCTTTCGACGATCATTCTGCAAAATAAGTCTCCATATCAATGCATTTTTGGCACTCAACCAAACTATCTCACAATTCGCACATTTGGTTCTCTATGCTATCCATGGCTTAAACCATATGCCAATAATAAATTGGAACCAAGATCCACCCCCTGCATGTATGTCAGATTCTCCTCCAAGTATTACTGTTATCAATGTTTTGACCCAATTTCTTCCGAAGTTTATTTGTCGTGCCATGTCAAATTTTATGAAGACATTTTTCCCTTTCAAAGTATGTTTTCCTCTGTTAAACATAACAAGCCAACCATTGAGTGGCATGATTTTTTTACCACTAAAGTAGCTTCGCCAAGTCAGTCCATTTTAGCAGAAGATCCTTTTCCTAATAATTTTACTTTATTTTATATAATTATATTGGTATTCTTAGGCTATTTGCACAATCTTGCAATAATAACCTATATTTTTGTATTTTATTGCATTTATCATTTTATTCAGGGTCAAAATAGTATTTTATATTTTAATAATCTGCTACTATTATTTTAAAGTATTAATTTGCATAAATAGAATTTTTATATATTTATTTAACTATTTTTATTAAATTATTTCCCTTTTAATCTCTTATTTAAAACTTGGCCCAATTTTGAGCTATTTTTCGGACCAAACAGACCCAAATCCCCGGCCTAGTCCTCAAGTCCAACCCCAAGCGACCCTTCTCAGTCCAAAAGCCCGACCCAACTTGTTTTAAATCTCAACCATTGATCAAAAGTGATCAACGGCTCACAACACCCCACCCCCTTTCTTTATATCCCTATAACCTAACCCTAATCCCCATTTCCTAAAGACATACGGCTCTATTCTCTCTGTTACTCCCTTCTCTTTTACGAACCTAACGGTCACATATCTCCGATTCCGACCTTAATATGGAATCCTCTTACGATTTACCTTTCATATATGCTCCATCTCCATGTTACCTACACGATTTTGCGTATTACTTAGTACTTGCCTATTTTTGGAAAATACCAGACCTGGAATCATGTGGAAATCGTCTTCAACCTTCAAGATCTAGACGGTATTTCATATATACACGTTCATGGCAAGGCGATTCACCAAATCTTTGGTCGAATATTTGATTTTTGTCAACTAGGATTTGCCTAATTTTTTTCCTAATCCGATTTTAATTGATTCTACATGTTATTATTTCCTTATTTATGTTGATTTTACAGTGTTTTCTTGTTCGTTTGCTTGATTTCTACTACTATATAAATCCCTCCCCTATTTCCCTTTGAGAGAAACTTTAATCACGAGATTCACTAAAAAAACTAAAGGCTATGGCTCTATTATTCTCTCATTCTCTTATTCTATACTTTGGCTCTTGGCCGGCTGAAAGCCAAGGCTACTGGAATTCGATTATTCAACCTTTCTTAGTGTGAGCAATGCCCGGGGTTCATTTGAAACCTCTGGAAACTCTGACGCACTAAGGTTCTGGGTTCTATTGCTCTTTATTGACTTTCAGAGTACTGTGGAGTTTGTTCTTTCTTGTTTGTGTGTTTATCAATTGATAACTGGTGAGTTCCTTAACTTTTCAATTTCAGTCTCTTGTGTTCATGTCTTGCATGTTCATACCTCTGAAATTTCGTGACTTAATGTGTTTCTAGACCATCTCTGTGTGTAACCTTGTTGGAACTGAATTTTGTCTTATGATCTGAACTCCCCTAGCATTTGATTTACCTAAAAATTCTAGTTCTAAGACATGTTTATTGTACATGCTTAACTTGAATAATTTGGACTCTCTTAAGCTTGTTTAGCCAAAGTTTTAGTGTGTTGGTACCTGAATGTTTACATTTGCTGCTTGGCATGAGTTTGCTTCCCTGCTTTGTTCTGAATCATTGTAATGACTAGCTCATACTTAGAATAAACTCTAATCTCTATTAAGGCATTCATATTAACTATGATCCGCTCCCATGCTAGTTTTGTCGCTTTATTATGTCTTTGATCTGCTAAAACTTGTATCCTTCGGTGATTATTTGAGACCTTTAGAGTAGCTATCCTAACTTGTACTTTTACCTATAAAGTTTGATACTGGTTTGCTTCATTGATGTAAGTTGGCATGTCTGTTTTCTGGTAATGTGATGGATACTTAACACGACCTGGATCTCTAGGTTTAAATCCTTCAAGTTGTTATCTAATTTGAACTTATCTGACATTATGCACTCTGATGTTTGTCTTATAACCTTAGAAAACCTGATTCCTCTAACTCTGTAAATATGTTTTCTGACAATATATTATCTCTTGCTAAGTGTTTGAACCTGTAATACCAACTTGTCCTTTAAGTCTTGTTGATTTTCCTAACTGGCATGTTCTGTGTTTAAGCAACTATGTTTTGTCTGATTCTAAAATACAAGTGCACCTCTTCAAATTCTATAACTTAGTCATTGTTCTTTTACTCTCATGTGTTATCTATATTATTCTGAATCCGTCACTCTTGGCCGGTTGAAATCCAAGGCTACCAAAACTCTCTCTATTGACCTCCCTAGCGTGAGCACTGCTTGGGGTCCATTTGAGACTCTTGTGAATACTGACACACTAGGATTTGGGGTCCTTTGGCCACTCTTTTTGCTAGTAGAATTTAAGCTGTCTATGGCACTTAGCTTACCTCTCTTATCTTATGTGTTTAATCTGCAAACTGGTTTTCTTAAGTGATTCGATATTTGGGTCATGTGGTCAATTGTAACTATTTGGCCTGGCATGAGTTTCTCTATAGTTTTTGGGTTGTGCTGACATGCATAGTCTCCTGTTTAAGACAGATGCTTGGACTTGGGCATGCTATTTGTGGAAATTGAGCTTGTGAAGGCCAAGCAATACTGGGTATTTCCTTTTGGGCCTACTGTAGGACTACTATTATTTCTTGTGTAATATTTATACTTATACTCATATCTGACATGTAATAATTTTGTAATAAACAATTGGGGTGTTAGTAAAATTGGAAAACATGTATATTCTAATGATTGCAAAAAGGGTAGAAAATGTGCCTATAGGATTTACATGATTTACTTGTTTATTTTATCTAAAATGCATATATGTTATTTAGTTTCCATGTACACTAGTAGAAACCATGCTTATAGGGAATCACACATTCACTCAACTTGTTATTATCAAATCAAGAGCTTAAGTACTTTATTTATTTCCCATATCTACTGCCATGTGTTACTAGATAACATGCCTGTAGGAAACAAATGCCAATACCTGTCCTTCAATTTGCATAACTGCAGCATATTCATTAGATACCATACCTATAGGATTATCTTAACTTATATTCCACTGATCATCATCTAGATATCATGTCCATAGGATCTTAATTGATTCGTCAGCTACTGTTATATCTATTGCTCGCCTAGAAAACATGCCTATTGGGACGAAGTATTATATAATCGGTTTCAATCGCCAACTCTTAGAAATCATGCCCATAGGATGTTGTTATTTACCTAGAAGTACGCTAAAATCAAACGTTGGTAGTTACTCCTATCTTTAAACAGTTCTATTGCCTCATTTAGAGATTATGCATATAGGATTTGTAACGCCTACAATCTGAAAACACATTGTTCCAACATAAACAACATTGCCTATGCGCTTAAAATCAAAATCACATAGAAATCATGTTTATAGGTCTTAATAATTTATAATCTATAATCTCAGCGATTAACATAGCAGTACCAGATACTCTTAAACTGTGTAGTCATTTAGAAACCATGTCTATAGGTTTAAAGTGATGCCTTGAATCTGAAACTGCCTATACGTAGTACAGAACCTACTTGCGTGCATTTGTTGTCTAAGTGTGGAGGCTAACTTGAGCCTTTAACTGCCTTTACATAAAGTGCTATATGTTTTTATGTCGCCTATTTTTATCATTTTGAGCAGCCTAAGTAAAGTCAAGAACCACCCCAAGCAGAGGTCCAATGCCTCCTGGACCATAGGCATGGGACGGGTAGCATACACATAGAGTACGAATTAGAATTGAATTAGAGCGCCTTTAGGTAAACAACTTTAACAAAGTAATTGGGTAACAAGAGATGATAGTCTGTGCCTGCTGAATAATATGAGTAACTCACTCTCTATCTCCAAGGAGTAGTGAAGTATTATTTATGTTACACAGGGTGATCCTTTAGGCTAAAAAAACTTAGGACCCCCCCTTTCTTTATACACTTAGTCATATAATATAGACGTTATAGTTATATCCTTGTAATCCTTAATATTTTATATCAATTCTCTTTGTGTTATAATAAAACTCTTCGACCTTTTATTCTCTTTGTTTATTTGATCATCTTGCCTAATTATAATTCACATAGTCTTAAGTTTGGCCGGGACCCATAGTTATAGATCTCGAAGAGTGCCTAGCACTATCTCTTTGAGTTAATTTGAATCCTTACCCGATCTTTAGTGGTGTTGACTAGTGCACTAATGCACCTTAAAAAATTGTTAGGTGGCGACTCTTCTTCTTTTAACACTCTATCTCCCACTCAAAAGAGTTGTCACATGTCGAAACCCGCTTTCGCGAGAAAAAAGGGCGCGACACTACTCTTACAAATCATTCCTCTCAGCCAAACAACCAGGACTCACGTGTTTCAGAATCATCTACTGCAGGTATTCTTCTACCTTGTGTTTATTTGACTCCTCCTCCCCCTCCCCTCATACAACATCTCCTTCATCAGAAAATTTTATCTCTGAATCTTCTCCATCTGCTGAACATCTTGCTTCCAATCATACTAACAAAAACCCATCTACGCCTCCCCCCACCATCTCACATAATCACCTGTTCACAGAACAATATTTTTAAACCGAAAATAATAATGGACTATTTAGCTACTTCTTCAGATATTCTGCCACCCAACACTTACAAACAAGCACAAAAATACCAATATGGCGTGCTGCCATGAATGATGAGTTTCAAGAACTTCTCGAGAACCAAACATGGGACTTAGTTACTTTCCAATCATCACATAATGTAGTGGGGTGCAAATCGCTATTTCAGATAAAATACAAAGTGGATGGATGATTGGTCGGTTCAAGGCTTGCTTTGTTGCAAAAGGCTTCACCCAACGACCAGATATGATTACCATTCTACATTCAGTCCAATTTTTAAACCAACAATAGTTCGCCTGGTTTTGTCAATTGCAATAAACAGGGGATGGCCATTACACCAATTAGACGTCGACGATGCATTCTTGCAAGGAACAATTTATGATGAAGTTTATATGACACAACCCCTGGATTTGAACATCATGCTTTTCCTAGACATGTATGTCGATTAAAAAGGCTATCTATGGACTTAAACAAGCCCCACGTGCATGGTATACAGAACTACGGGAATAACTGCAAAGTTTTGGCTTCTCTTGCGCTCAATCTGATCAATCCTTTTTTGCGTACTCCCGAAATGGTATTATTTTGTATCTATTAGTCTATGTCAACGACATAGTGATTACTGGCAATAACAACGACATGCTCAATCATGGTTGGCAGCTTTGGCCAACAGATTCTCCTTAAAGGACCTTGGTTATCTCAACTACTTTCTCGGTGTTAAAGTGATTCCTCACAAGGATGATCTCATCCTTTTCGAATCTAAATATATTTGTGATCTTCTTCGCAAATATGATATGCTTGATTGCAAAGGTGTCCAAACTCCACCGAGCACATCAGTCATCTTATCACTGAATGATGGCACACCTCATACGGATGCCAGCCAATATCTTCAGGTTCTTGGCAAGCTTCAATATCTATCATTTACTTGACCAGACATCTCTTTCGCAATCAACAAGCTTTCTCAATTTATGGAGCGCCATTCCACTACTCATTGGCAAGTAGTTAAACGAGTCCTTCGGTACCTTAAATACATAATGTTATATAGACTCCTTCTCTGCCGCTCGTTCAAACCAGAACTTCATGTTATTCTGATGCTGACTGGGCAGGCGATATCCATGATCGAACTTCAACCTCTGGTTATGTTCTTTATCTTGGTGGAAATCCTATGAGCTGGTCTTCTAAAAATCAACGCACCGTTGCTCGTTCCTTAACAGAAGCAGAGTATCAGGCTGTTGCTACTACTGTTGTAAAGGCGAACTGCGTAACAAATCTCCTTTATGAACTTCAAAGTTCAGTGTCTCGACCACCAACAGTGTATTGTGATAATATTGGCACAATATATCTCTGTCAGAACCCTGTTTTCATAGTCGAATGAAGCATATTGCAATTTATTTCCATTTTGTTCGCAAACAAGTCTAGCAGAAGCAGTTACAAGTTGTACATGTTCACTCAGCTGACCAACTTGAAGAAAGCCTCACTAAAGCTCTTGCAAAGGCTCCTTTCCAACGACATTTAATAAGCTAGGAGTCGTTGACACCACTCCTAACTTGAGGGGACGTAATAAAAGAATATATGAGAACAAGGGATATCACCAAATTAGTGATATATATCATTATCCATTTGTTCTTATCTGTATTTTGAATGTATAGGAAGTTGTTTCTATCTCATTCATTTGTAGGACTCTTACTACTGTTGTAGTCTATATAAATAGAGATATTGTCATCAATAAAAGATGATATAATTGCTTCATCTTTAGTAATCTGATAATGTAATAATTTTTTAATATCGCCGGTGTATAAAATACATTGGTTAAACTTAATTTTGGCTTCCTCGATCGATCTCGATCATAATTTAAATGTGAATCAATAGCTCGTTTTGCTCTGGTAGTTTTTTTTATTCGAGTAGCTGCATCAACAACTTGAAGGATTTACTTTTTATTTTTAGCCGGTATACATAGATTGTACACGATTATATATATATATATATATCGACTATTTTTAATTTAAACGGCTAGAAACGACTAAAGGATAGCATGATACACAAAGCATCCTGCATTCATGCAAGATACGAGGAAGGGTTGCACCCTATGGAGGTGTTATATAGACAGCATGTCCTAATGCATACATAGTGGCTGCTTCCGTAGCTCAAACTCATAACGTATAGGCCGGATGAACAACTATTTAAGTTAATTCTTTTGAATCTCATCTTGATATAAACTAATTTGCTGATGTAACGTCTATATGCATCTTTTTGAAAAATCAAGAAATTCGTCATCAAGCACCAATCACAAATACATAACATTTATTCAATTCTTGTTATTATCAAAGATCCTCTCATTCCACATCTTTCAGTAATATTCTGAAGTTTATACCTGCGCATCAGAATTTAGGAAGAGTACTTGACAATTATACCTTATCTTATCCATTCTCGTTGGGCAAACAATTTCTTCAAACCATTATATTAATATTATTTGATTGGTAAAGTTGTCTCTATGTGACCGATAGTACATAGGTACGGACTGTGAAATCACTCACAGATGCTTATACCATGATAGACTACCTACATCATATCCCTTTGGGATGCGGTCCTTCCCCGAACCTTGCATGAACGCCGGATACTTTGTATATTGAGCTGCCATTTTTTACTCTGTTAATACTACTTTATTATATTCTTTCTATATTTTTCATGACATTGATGCGATCTAATAAACGTGGTCCAAGGTGTTATAAAATGTACTAGGTCCATATCTTCGCAAAAAGTACTAGAGCAACTTGTGTTACGGTCACGGGCGGATCGAGTGCAAAGGTTATGGATTCACGTAAATCCAATAACTTTTGTATAGACGTTGTGTTTGTACTGAAAACTTATTAAAAGTATAAGAATATTTAGCTTAGAACTCAATCATTAGTCCAATTATCTTGTATATTAACTTGGGATAGTTATATGAATCTGTAACCTTAAAATTCTGAATCCACCTATAGTTACAATCACTTGGGTCTCAAGTTAGTGAGACTTCTTCTGTCATGGACGGAGCTAGAGGGACGAAACCCCTTTTAAAGGAAAATCAAACTATATATATATATATATATGATGTTAAATTTTTTATGTATATAATAGATGTTGGTGAAAATTCCGTCTCCATCACTATCTTTTATGCAAAATCTTTTAGATAAATATATAAATATATAATTGATAGTGTAATTGATCACGCCGATAAGTAATGGAATATAACTTTGTATACAAAGACAAAAACGCCGTATGATTATATGAGTTCAATTAAGCCCAATATTTTCGACGTGTAAAACAAAGATATACATGTGAAAACTTAAAAAGTATCTATTAAATTATGAACTCAAAAAATATTTATTACGTCATGATAACCTATCCATCCACATTGCTTTAAAAGTTAGGTGTCACAAGTCTCTATCATTTAAGAAGCACTAAAAAAAGCAAATATCAATGAACCAAATTGCATAACCTAATCTTTGCCAATTTCCACATATATATTATTCATATTCCCTTTTCCACTAAAAAATATTCCCTTTTTATATTCACTTTTGACCCATGCAGCTATACTCAATTGCTTACCCAATTATTTATCATGTCCCATTTACCCTTTAAGAATCCAACAATTAAATGGATACATAATTAGAATAATTATCCAATGCGTTAACTTGAAGAGGTAATAATTATACTATTGATATAGATTAAGTATTAACTACATCTAAACCTTTCTATAACAACCGTCTTCTCTAACAATAACATTTTATTTGAAATTTAATTTTTTATGTTATGCTATAATATATGTAATATGTAATAATACTTTATTATAGCCGCAAAAAAAAATTAAAACAAAAATGGTTATTATAAATAGATTTGACTGTATATCATTATTAATATTATAAGATGATGAAGTAAGCACAAGCACAAGTTACAAGAGACCCCCTAGTTAAAATAAACGGAAAAGGCCTAAAAATGCCACTAAACTTTCAGAAATGGTCTATTCATGCCATCCGTTAAAAAAATGCTCATTTCATGCCACTGCCGTTAAAGAAATGGCCCATACATGCCATTATTGACTAACGGCAGTGGCATGGATGAGCGAAATAAAAATTGAACCGTTAGTCAATAATGGCATGGATGAGTCATTTTCTTTAACGGCAGTGGCATGAAAATAACAATTTTTTAACGGATGACATGGATAAACCATTTCTGAAAGTTGAGCGATATTTTTAGGCTTTTTCTGTAGATAAGAAAGATGACTTTTAACATGATTATTTTTCACTTTCCATCTCAACCGTCCATGTCTTTAATCACCAAGATCACTTAATTGTCTTTAATACAAGCAAAATTTACATAGATGATTTGGACAATACTTGAGTTAACATTGATAAAAAAATATGTATAAAACTGAAGTTGAGAAAAAAAATTGTGGAAGTTGTGCTTGCACATTAACTTCGCTGTTATAAAGTGTGCAAATGAAAATCTATATTTTATTTAAATAAAAATTTACCAAGTTTTAACTTGAAATTCAAATAATAAAATTCAGCAGCAAATACTCGCAACAAATTATTACTTGCAAACTTTCTAAATTGCAAAAGCGTCAAAATATCTTATTTTTCTCTTTATTTATATTGAAATATTCATACGTTTGCCATCAACAAATATCTTTCCCAAATTATTTTATCATGTGAATTGCACCATCTATTTCAAATAGAATTTTTCTCGGGACACACGAGCAATTTAACTTGTTAGATTTTTTTTTTCTTCCTATTCTTACCTATGTAGATTTTCTGGTAATAGGGAAATAATATGCTAGAACTCTTACTTGTATCTTATATTTTTTCGGAATTATTCACTAATGAAATGATGAAAATGTCTGCTTGAGGACGTGCTACTTTAATGGCTGATATAAAAGTATAGTCGAGTAAATACAAATTAATTTATTAACGGTAAAATTAAAATATTTCCTAACAAAACGGCCATAAAAATAATCCCTTAGAATATGCCACGTCAATCCACCCCCGTCACTTTATCAAAACCCTAATCACCCCCTTGCTTTCACCTCTATATATATTCCCACCTCTCCTCCATTTGTCCTCTCTTCTCCTCTCTCACCATTTCCTCACTCCACAAAACACTGACACATACCCAAATATATGCACATATCTATCGATCATATCGAAATCTCAAAAATTTCCGAATTCAAAACCCTAGTTTCTTTGCTTTTTCATCAAATCACATCCAAATTCTTGATTTTTTCTGTAATGTGATTAACGTTGATTGAATCATTGTAAGTTTGAGTTTTTGTGTGTATCAATGGCGGAGCGGAGATTTGGAGTAGGTTACGCGTTAGCACCGAAGAAACAAGCGAGTTTCATACAAACAACGCTCGTGAACCTCGCGAGCGAACGAGGAATCGATCTAATACGAATCGATATGGATAAGCCGTTAATCGAACAAGGACCGTTCGATTGCGTGCTTCACAAATTATACGGTGAGGATTGGAGACTGCAATTGAAAGAGTTTTCTTTACAAAATCCTCAGGCGCTCATTATTGACTCGCCCGAGTCAATTGAGCGGTTACATAACAGAATCTCAATGCTTCAGGTAGCTACCGAGCTGGAAATTAAGTGCGAAACGGCTTCTTTTGGGATTCCTAAACAGACTGTAGTTTATGACGCGAAAATCGTGTCGGCGAGTTATTTGGAAAGTGAGGGATTGAAATTTCCTGTTATTGCGAAACCCTTAGTGGCTGATGGTAGTGCGAAATCACATAAGATGTTATTGGTGTTTAATAAAGACGGGTTAACTAAATTGAAACCGCCGATAGTGTTACAGGAGTTTGTGAATCACGGAGCTGTTATTTTTAAGGTGTATGTGGTTGGGGACTACGTGAAATGTGTGAAGAGGAAGTCGTTGCCTGACGTGACCGAGGAGAATTTAGGGAAATTGGAGAGTTACTTGTCATTTTCGCAGGTTTCCAATTTGAATACTTGCGAGAAAA
Source organism: Nicotiana glauca (assembly GCA_026770625.1). NCBI lineage: Eukaryota > Viridiplantae > Streptophyta > Magnoliopsida > Solanales > Solanaceae > Nicotiana > Nicotiana glauca. Next base: position 21,602 of record MU717969.1, read on the forward strand.
ATGATGATAAGTACTATAAGTTGATGAATTTGGATGATGCTGAATTGCCCCCATTGAGTTTTTTGACAGATATAGCTAGAGGGCTTAGACGAGCGACGAAATTGCATCTTTTTAACTTTGATTTGATTAGGGATAATAGAGTTGGTAATAGGTACCTTATTATTGACATTAACTATTTCCCTGGTTATGCCAAGATGCCGAATTACGAGAGTGTGATGACAGACTTTTTTTGGGATGTATTGAATAAGAACGACAAGGGTTTCGAGAGTTTACAAAAGGTTAGTTGTGAGAAGGAGGTTAGGATGTTGGTTGGGAATAAAGGGTATGGCGAGGATGAAGGGACATTACCTGTTTCGCCTCTTAAGAGAGAAGAAAAAGAGAACACTATTCAGGTCTAAGGACGTGAAGTGCACAAATCAAAGTTGCATGGCAAAAGGTGGCGAAGGGTCGATCAGAAGATTTGCTCAAGATATGGACTGTGTCGCGGGTTACTGTCAAAACTGCCGAAGTTTCTTTTAGGTAGGGAGTTATTAGTACAGCAGTGAATAAGTAGGTTCCTGATATGGCCTTTTTTTAAGGCATTAGATGGTGTTCTTTGTTGAAACATGTACATTCTATCTTTGCAGTGGAGATAGGTACTTGCAGATACTCTTTTCTAGGAAAGTTTTGTTTTCTTAAAGGCAATTGTATTTCATTGGTGACTATTTCAATATGTGCCTTTAACTTTGATATCAATGAATTTTGCTGTATTCTCAATGGTTATCATTCTATATTTCCCTAATTTGTCTGTTTTACAGGTCAATCTTATTGCATGTGAATTTTGCATCCTAAATAATGACGTCTTTCTGTTTATATATTTCAATGACGTAAGAGGAATCTAGCTCGTTGGAGATTTCCTCTTTTGGTGTTTATATGGATAACTCTTCATTATACTGTCTTGTTCATGGGAGTTAAAATGAATTATGTCTGCAAGAATATTCCTTCTCTAGAGTCTAGACCACAATCCAAAAAAGGCTGTATGCACTGTGATCATATTCGTTAGCTTTTGTATCATAACAGTTAATCCATATTAGTTGTCAGATTCTCATGTTATATTTGGGTATGGGAGGCAACTTGCTCATTCTTATCTATTTGTCAAGTTGCCATTGAAGGTTAGTCGAGACTTAGGATTCAAATCCCTGTGGAGGCAAAAACCACCAGGTGATTTCTTCCCATCGGCCTAAGCCTTGGTAAGCCGAGTTATCCAATACCTAGTGCTGGTGGGAGGATACCAGGTACCTGGTCGAATAGTAGAGGTGTGCAGATGGCGTGGATACCCACCGTCATCACGACATAAAAAGGTCGAGAATTATATTCTGCGGTAGTAAGGCTTGAGACACAGTATTTCTAGCTTTCAATTTAATGGTTATTTATCTGGTTATCTTTTACTTCCATTCTTGCCATAGAATTTTCCTTTTATGCTAGGTTTCTGATCCTCTTGTGTGCTAGGGCTTCTCCTGCTTTTTGATACTTGAGCACTACAGTTTTACAAATGTGAAAAAACAGGAAAAAGTTTGTCACTGCCTTTTGTTTTCTGTAATTTGTGCTTCACCTTTTTTGCCCCCCACCGGAGAACTATTTTTCAAAGATCCATTTGATCTTGTTTGTCGGTCTGATTCTTGAACAAGATGAAGATTGATTAGAGAGCATGAGTGGATATACCAGGAGTTAGATTCCCCTGCATTTATTCTTGCATTGATGGCCGACTGACAACTTGCTTATGTTACTAATGATCTTTCAACTATCAGAGTGTCAATCCCGTGTACTCTTGCTTTTATAACTCTTTTGTGTGGATGGAGTGGTTGAGTTGCCATTGATCCGTAGGAGTCATTTTGGGAAGGCAGGTTTTCTGCTCTTGTACAGTTTTCTTTGAATTTGGGCCGTATTCCCTGGATTTCCCTTTTACTACTATAGCATTCTTAATTGTATACTTGTCTTGTTCGTCTCCTTATCTCTATATAGAAATTCTTTGGAGAAATTAATGACCATAAAAGGATGAATAGGAAACTGTCCGTCGTAGTTGTACTCCATCAAATTTTTAAGAGTAGATAATCCTCTGTGGATTTGCAAGCCTTAGCATTTATACACTCCTTTTCTCTGCTAATTTGCTTCCCCGGTGTATTCTATGCATTCATGGATTGCAAGATTGAAAAGCAGGTTTTGTAAAGGGAAAAAAGGATCATGAGTGTTACAATGGGTTCATTCTCCCACCATATTTGTGGAGAATTTCACTTGTTATGGCTGAAAGAAATTATGTCTTCAAATTTCCTGATAGAAAAGAAATTATGTCTTCAAACCTAATTGAAAGATGCATATACGTCCTGTAACCTAGTTCTTTCTCTTATGTTTCTTTTGGTCCATGCAATCATTTATACCGAGAAAACAAGATTTTGGTACTAGCACTTTCGAGTATGCTCATCATTTCCGTTTGGTATAGTTTATTTTTCCTTTGGAGGATGTGCATGTGTAAACTCCTTTTTGTTTACTGTAGGGGATGTGTATTGACAGACTACATGATGCAACACATGTATGAGATGTTAATGCTCAGAAGAAACTTACCACTAAAGAAAAGGACAACAAGGAAAAGAAATGAATTATGACTTGGGATTCTATTTGTCGTATCAATTTGTCTTTTATGATTCTAGTTACACTTGGTCTTTGATCAATGTATTCCCGTTCAGCTAAGAGGCTGGTTTTAGGTCATCGTTTGGATAAAAAACAGTCCTGTCTCAAAAAAGTAGCTTAAATTTATCATACTGACTTATTATGCAAGTTTTAGCTTGAGTGATTTGATGTTTCTATATTTATTACTTTCTCCGTTTCAACTTATGTAGTTATGTGTCTTAGATTGACTAGGCACGAACTTTAAGAAAGGTTGGAAAACTTTTGTACCTTGTGTCCTTAGTAAAGGTGTATGACATACCAAAAATACTTAATATAGAAACATGACATTCTTTTTGAAACAGACCAAAAAGGAAAGTAAGACACATAAACTAATATAGAGGGGAGTACATATTAGGACATGACCTAAAGAAGTAGGTTTTGGATTATGAGTACTTAGCTTGACATTTAGGGCTTCATATCTCTAATTTCAGACGTTGTTCCACTTGGCAATTGACATGCATAGCTTCTGTGATTTGTTATTGCAAATAACATAAACGCTTTCCCTCTTCTTATTTGTTATGTAAAATAATTGCTTTCAGCTTGATATAGATTGCATAATTGCGCCATATTGAACTGGCACAACTGTGCTTGCATGACTTGACACGGGGAGGAAGATGGCTTTTTTAAATGAGTTGCATGGACAGAATTGGCAAAATCCTGGGTGCTGGGAAACTGTGAGATGTAATACCAGGAAAAAAATTCTAGGTTTAATAACAACCATGTCTATACTTTTGTTTTATGTACTTGCATTGTTGCCAGTTAGATGGATCTTTCTGCATGCTTGTATCTCACATTTCACATGAGCATCTTGGTTATGCTCCTTTTAACTGCAATTTTTGTTTTCTGGAATGACGCAAAATATGTGTGGAAAGATTCTTACCAGGCCGGAGGGAGAGTTGCAGATGATTTTGATCCTTGACTACCCTAGCCTAAAGTGCTCTCACTGTCTAGATTCTTGGTTGATGAGGATCAGTGCTACCCTTGAATAGAAGAGAGAAAAGAGAAACAGATAGGAAGTATGCTAGATCTTCATATCTAGAAGTGCCCAGGCCAGCTTTTCCATGAGGGAAAGCTCTCTACATATAGCGGTTTCTGAGAGGAGTCAGGGCTAGTGCATGTTTTTCATACTGTTCAGAATCTAAGCATGGCGACGCTATTCTTAGCGAAGGAAACATTAATCTTTGTCATGATGTTTCCTTCTGGTTAGAAAAGAAAATGTCAACTTATATTTTTTGTTTTGTCTCTGAAAGGTAATTCTTGTCTTTTGTGAGCCGAGGGTCTGTCGGAAACAATAAGATCTGCGTACACACTACCCTCCCTACCCTCCCGGGCTCCACTTGTGGGATTATACTTACATTCTCAATCATCAGAAAAGAAAATGGTACAGGCGTACAGCTACTTCTTTTCTTTCTTCTTCTTTCCTTTTATGTGGCTTCCCTTTAAGTTTTCCATTTTCCTTGACAGGTCAGGTTCTAAATAGATTGCCATGGTTTCACTTCCTAGGGGTTCCTTTTCTTTTTATCCTTTTGCTGTATATGAATTGATTCTTTTAGACTTCTCAGTGTTACCTGACTGCACCTCTTCATTTTATACACCTACTAAAATTATAAGAAGCAGGTAATAACGAGAAAGGAGGGAGACTTGTCTCAATGTATACAGTTAGGTTTTCAATTTGATGAATTAAATCAGATGTTTGGTCTTTCAGGGGAAACATATAGTATGCAATGATGTGCTCTTTCCTTAATGGTAGAAATTATTTAAGGAGTTCAATCTTGAGTACCTTGACCAAATGTGTAATCGAAATGTATTTTAGACATAGTCAGTTTTATTAGCATTATAGGGGATCAGATTCATAACACTACATTGACCTTATAGTATATCTTCGAACTCATTCAATTCCGTGGATCCACTGTCCTTTATTCCATTTTTCTTTCCTTCAGGACAAAAGGACATCTCCACTTGCATTGGTTACTTCTCAGCAGTCCTATGATGTCGCTCCAGGTGAAATTTATTGTCAATTTCTTTTTGGGTCATAAAAAGTTTTCTGCTCTTCCTGAATATAAGTTATAAGCAGGTCAGGCAAGATAAGTGAGATGCCCTGAGGTTTTGATACGGAGTATTTTGTTAAACTTTTGAAGGGCATCTAACTGGGCAGTTTAGATAAGGTAACAGGTTTGTGTCTTTCAGAAATGGTAGCTTGGCCTCAAAAGAGTAGCAATTACATCTACATGCTATGTAAGGCCATTTTAGAGGACAAGGAGTGTCCCTTTATTAAGGACCTACAACTGGTGAAAGTGTTAAATGGTGGATTACTTGATGCCACTGGATTTCACCGCCTTCTATAATTGCCAACCCATTAATTGCTTACACCTGACTTTCCTGTTAGATACCGGTATAATGCTTGCTGGTTTGAACAGCTTCAGCGTACTAGATAGTTTAGGATTTTGGCTCTGTAACTTTAGTAACACTAGCCTTGGTAGAATGAGCATTTTCAAGACAGTAGAAATGCATATTAATGCTTCTTATTGTGAAGCTTGAAACAACTGCAATGTTCACCCATTCTATGCACTAATCTGCTTATCGTTGCTGCAGTGTAGTATTTTTGTTGTCATAGAAGTTATTTGTCTGATTTTGGCTTTCTAATTTATGGACATCACACACCTATGCGTCTTCTAGTTTTTACCCGTGTGCTTAAGGCATCTAACAAACATTAGCAGAGTTTTGGTGAAAACATGAAATGGGGTTCAAGCCCCCTTGTTTGGACATTCTTCTTGAACCAGACTAGAACGGAAAGTAAGACACATAAACTAATACAGAGGGATTTACATATTAGGACATGACCTAAAGAAGTAGGTTTTCGGTTATGAGAACTTAGCTCGACATTGTAGGGCTTCATATGTTTAATTTATGGATGTTTTTCCACTGACAATGCATCATTTCTGTAATTTGTTTTTGTAAATAACATAAAGGCATCCCTCTGTTTTTGGCTATTTGTTAGATAGTCAGTTATATTAAATGCTTTCAGCTAGATATCGATTGCATATAGATGCCTCTGCGATGAGATAACGTTTGTATTAAGTTGCATAATTGCGCCATATTGAATTGGCACAACTTTGCTTGCATGACTTGTCATGGGGATGAAGATGGCTTTTTTTAATGAGTTGCATGGATTGATCTGGCAAAATCCTGTGTGTTGCGAACTGTGAGATGTACTAGGAAAAAATCTAGCTTTATAAACGATCTTGTCTATACTTTTGTTTTATGTACTTGTGCTGTTGCCAGTTATGTGGATCATTCTGCATGCTTGTATCTCACATTGCAAATGAGCATCTTGGTTATGTACTCCTTTTAACTGCAACTTTGTTTTCTGGAATGACACAAAATATGAGTGGAAAGATTCTTACCAGGAAGGAGGGAGAATTGCAGAATTGATTTTGATCTTCTTGACTAGCCTAAAGAGTGGTCGCACTGTTCAGATTCTTAGTTGATGAGGATCTATACTATGAATAGAAGAGAGACAAGAGAAACAGCTAGATCGTCATATGTAGAATTCCCAGGCCAGCTTTTCGATGAGGGAAAGCTCTCTACATATATTGGTTTTGAGGAGCCAGGACCTAGTGCAAGTTTTCCGAGCTCTAGTGAATCTAAGCATGGCCACGCTGTTTCTAGAAAAACAAATGTTAATCTTGTCAAGATGTTTGCTTCTGATTAGAAAAAGAAAATGTCAACTTATATTTTTTGTTTTGACGCTGAAAGGTAGTAGTTAGTACTTAGTAGAACCTACGTTCTCAATCATTAGAAAGAAAATGATACAAGTACTTCTCTTTCTTCTTCTTCTTGCCTTGTATGTTGGCTTCCCTTTAAGTTTTCCATTTTCCTTGACAGGTCAGGTTCTAAATAGATTGCCATGGTTTCACTTCCTAGGAATTCCTTTTCTTTTCATCTTTTGGCTGTATATGAACTGATTCTTTTAAACTTATCAGGGTTGTCTGACTGAACTTCTACATTGTATGCACTTACTAAAGTTACAAGAAGCAGGCGTCCTGAGCAGAGAGGTACAATGACCAAAAAGGAGGGAGAATTACTTAAATGGATACAGTAGTAGGTTTCAATCTGATGCATTAAATCAGATGTTTGGTCATTCAGGGAAAACATATACTATGTAATGATGTGCTCTTTCCTTAATCTTAATGAGAGAAAACATATACTATCCAAAGGACATGTCCACTTGCATTGGTTACTTCTCGGCAGTCCTATGATGTTGCTCCAGGTCAAATTTATTGTGGTTTCTTTTTATGTCATAAAAGGCTTTCTGCTCTTGAAATTAAAGTCATAAGTAGGACAGGTAGGATAAGTGAGATAGTGGCCCTGAGGTTTTGATACTGAATATTTTGTTAAACTTTTGAAGGGCATCTAACTGGACAATCTAGATAAGGTAACAGATTTTTGTCTAATGGAAATGGTAGCTTGGCTCAAAAGAGAAGCAATTATGTGTACATGCTATATCAGGCCTTTTGAGGACAAGGACTGCGTCCTTTAACTAAGGACCTATGATTGAACTGGTGAAAGTGTTAATCGTTGGGTTTACTTGATGCCAGTGGACTACACCGCCTTCTATATTGGCTAGCTAATTATGTTTACACCTGACTTTCCTGTAAGATAGCGGTATAATTCTTGCTGGTTTGAACATCTTTAGCATACTAGATAGCTTGGGCTTTTGGCTCTGTAACTTAAAGTAACACTAGCCTCGGTATGATTGGCATTTTCAACATAGTAGAAAGGCATATTAATGTTTCGTATTGTGAAACTTGAAACAACTGCAATGTTCCCCCATTTTATGCACTAATCTGCTTATCATTGCTACAGTATAGTATTTCTGTTGTCATTCATGTATTGTCTGATTATCTGTCTAATCTGCGGATACTGTGCAGTTATGTGTCTTAAATTTTTACGCTTAAAGGCATCTGACGAACATTAGCACAGAGTTTTGATGCAAATATGATATGGGGTTCAAGCCACCATATGTGGACATGGTGAGAGTAGCCAATGGTGCTCAGCCCTTTGCAAGGCACCTTTTACTTGAGTGAAGCCAGGTTCGATCAGGTGTTCTGTTGCCTCACCGAAAAGCAGGTACACTCATTTACTGCTTAAATCTATTGAAGGTTTCCTTCATATTTTGGTCAGCCATATGCAGCAGGTCTAGTTGTTTTATTTTTGGGTCAGTTTGCACGCACCTAGACTATTTATTACCTCTTATATCGCACCGACTCAAGTATTGGCTAAATATCCATCAAGGCTTAGGCTTAGGTCAGATGAAAAGAAAATATTTTCCGCAGGATTATCTTCTTTAGATAATTTTTTGGTGTTTGGTGAGTGAGTAGAAATATTTACCAATATTTGGCTGTCAATGAGGAACAAAATTTCCTGACCATCTAATCTAATAAGGAGATGTCACATACAAAATAACACGAAGAAACCACAAATCAGCAGTGTGGTTGTATGGTTGTTATTGTACCAATTCTGGAATCATAAACAAGTACCTATAAAATGCCAAAAAGTAAGAAGTTGGCAAATTTATGATCCGCATAAATATGAGGATAAAACAAGCTCAAATGCATTTCCAGTATCATTATACGCAATAATGCTTTAAAAAATAAATTTAGCAGGCTAGGTGGGGGTGCTAGATAAAACAACAAAAGTTCCAGTAAAATACCACAAGTAGGGTACCCAGGGAGGTTAGTGTGTATGCAGACTCATTTTATTTCTTTCCATAGCAAAGTTTGCAGAGACAAATTTGACCTTCACGGAGTCAAGTTCTAAATTCTATTATTGCCCATCTGATTTGTATTTATTTAGTGGGTTTTTAATACATAAATTGGGTATAAGCTAAAGCTATTGAGTTCAAATGAATCCATAACTTTATCGTTCAATCATACCAATGGAAATCTCCCACGTAATAATGTGTGAGTTCAATTCTCGACATCCCTTTTCTCTTTGCCTTTCCAAATCCTTATATACAGAGAGTTTGTTGTTAAAAAAAAAAATTAATTACGTGCGGCAAATTGCCTTCTCTTCTTTTTCCCATCAATAAATTAACTTAATCAATTTGCAAAAAAAAAAAGAAAAAAAAAAGAAAAGACAAAATAAAGAAACAAAGCCGCCTAAAAATGTTGGAAAATAATAAAACTATGACATCATATCTGGTAATTAGTCAATAGGGATGTTGAGAAGAAGCTGGTAAGACTTTCTGGGAATTCTTCTTTCTTTTCTTAGTTAATTTAAATTATTACAAGTATTATGAAGGGCAGCCCAGTGCACTAAGCTCCCGCTATGCGCGGGGTCCCGGGAAGGGTCAGACCACAAGGATCTATCGTACGCAGCCTTATCCTGCATTTCTGCAAGAAGTCATTTCCACAGCTCGAATTTGTGACCTCCTGGTCACATGGTAGCAACATTACCGGCTACGCCAAGACTCCCCTTCAATATTATAAAATGTTATAATTAAAAATCGTTTTTGGGAAATTTTAAGCAGGAATAAAGAAATTGAAAACAAGAATCAAATAATTTTTGTTGGGTTTTTCTACCAAACTTTGATTTCATTCGAGGTGATTGTTCACTTGAGAGCAGACAAAATTAAACTATCAATTCTTGAGAACTAGTGTTAATATTGAATGGTAATTAGTTACAGTCCATCTTCTTCATAATCTTTCTTATGCGATATACACTAAGTGTAAAAAAAGATTTTCTGTCAATTATGATGTTTTCCGTCATACTATATTATAATATTATATCTTGTCATATTAATAGTATTTTCTGAATAATTCAAACATAAGATTTGCAGATGAGTTTAAAGTTCTATACACTTATAGTGTAGAACTAATTTTATACAATCAAGTCAATTATAAAAATTAATTAACTCGTCCGCTGATAAGAATTATATTCAACATGTTTTCACATGTTAAATTAAGAGCTCGTTTGGACATATGATCTTTTTCACTTTTTTCTTAATTCACTTGAAGATGAACTTTGAAATTTTTCGAAAATTTGAAAAATTTCAAAAACTATTTTTAAAAATTTTCACTTAGATCATTCACAAAAATTCAAAAACAACCCCAAATTATATTCCTGTCCAAATACAATTCTAATTTTCAAATACTATTTTCACTTGAAAAAATATTTCACTTTTTTTTTGTTGGTATTTTACAATTCTTATGTCCAAATGCCCACTATATCTATACACCCTTGTTCTTATGTGAAATTTTCCCGTTAGTTTATATAAGTTAAATTCTTTGCAGATTTATATGCAAGTGAAATAAAAGTAATGACTTTTTCATGAATGTAATAGTGGTAACTTGTAGGAAACCGCAATTAACTAACTGATCAGTTTAGTTAAAATCTGTCGGGTTGGTCATATTATGAGGGAGTAGTTAAAAGTTTCTATTTTGACGTGCATTAAAAGCAATTCATGAGGAAGAATAAAGATTTACAATAATAATATTTCTTTGAAAATATAACTAATTTAAATCTTAGTTTATTTGAGAATATACGTAATAGATGAAGTAGAAATAGATTATTGGTACTTATGGAGTAGGTATTAAAGACCATTGTGTAGCTACTAGTTAGGGTTATCTATCCACGAAAAGAATTAAATCTACCTAGAATTATTTCTTTGATGAACAATTGGTATCCGGCCGGTACTAATTGATTCACATTGTGTCGAATCAATTAAAAGGAAAGCACTCCAACCAGTACCAGAAATTCGGTTTCTATTTTTTTAATTTTTTTTTACGAAACCAACCGAGTTCGGTCGTCTCTTTTTTGCGCAACACTATGGGAAACTATTTTGGCGTTCAAAATTTATTTTTTAAGAAATAAACCAACTTTGGTCAATTTTTCATGTAAATAAATTAAAATTAATACTACAAAAACGATCGAAATTGGCCGGTTATTTTCGTACAAAAATGCAATTAAAGAGTACAAATAAAATAAAAGGAAGTCTTAAACTAAGATGTACCAATTCTGTCTGTCACGATTCGAATTTCACTCTCGGGAGTCATGATGGCGCATACTCGTGAAAGCTAGGCAAGCCAACTATTTCGGTTTTAACACATTAGCAACCAACCCAAACATATATAAACAGTAACTAAAGCTAAGCAGATGAAAAATGCGGAAGAGTTATAACAAATTCAAATAATCCATTACATGTCTACCCACGAATCTGGTGCAACAATTTCACGAACGACTAAGATTTTACTATAAATTCAAGTCTGAAAGAAGTACAACTATTCTCGAAATGAAAAGAGACAACAGAAAGCTAAAACAGGGAAGGGGACTTCAGGCTCTGCAGACACCAGCACATCTAACCTTGGTCTTCCTGGACTGAAGGCAACTACCTCAGCTACACACTGGGTCTGGCACCGTAATCTGCAAAAAAGATTACAGAATGCAGTATCAGTACAATCGACCCCATGTACTGGTAAGTATCGAGCCTAACCTCGGCGAAGTAGTAACGAGGCTAGGACACGACAACCATATAAACCTGTGCAGTTAAACCATAATAAGTCTCAACTTGAGTCAATACTCAACAATGGTCAATTATCAAGAAATATCACAAGTATTGTTCAACATGGAAATCATCAGTTTGAGCATGGACAATACATAATAAGAGTTACAACGATAATAGTTTAAGACTCACGGGCATGCTTGACACTAACTTATAGATACTCGTCACCACACCTATAGTCGTACTCAACACTAACACGTAGCAATTAAGACTACAACACCTATTCCCTCAAGTTAAGGTTAGGCCAAACACTTACCTCGATTCCACAGACAAAATCAAGCCTTAATTACCGGTTTACCTCTCAGTTCCACCTCTAACCCACTTGTATCTAGTCATAAATTACTTAATAACATCAATATAGGCTAAATAAATCAATTCTAATGCATGAATATAGATTTCCCAATGTTTTTCCCAAAAAGTCAAAAATCGACCCCGGGACCGCTTGGTCAAACCCGAAATTCAGACCAAAACCCGATTACACCCCCGATACCGGATATACAATTTATTTTGGAATCCGATTTCAATCTGAGGTCTAAATCCCCAAATTTTTATATTCTTAAATTCTACCCAAAATTCTCAATTCCGCCATGAAAACCCTAGATTCTAGGATGAGATCTTGTAAAAAAAAAAGTTAAGGAGTGAAAGAAATGAGTTCAAAATCACTTACATATGATTTAGGGAAGAAAGAGTATTTGAAAAATCGCCTCTTATGCTTTAGGGTTTTGAAAAAAATGAAAATGGATGAAAAGTCCCGCCTATATAGCCCTCACAGATCCTTAGAACGCTGACCGCCAAAAAGGACCACAACCGCGAAGCTCACCGCTGACCGCAAAATATCGGGCGCGCCCGCGGAAACTATGGCCTTGCCACCGAAATCCTACCTCGGCAGCGGAATCCCTAGTGCGGCTGTAAAAATTCACCGCGGACCGCGAGACCCCGGTTCAGAGACCTGCAATTTTCTAGAATTATGCAGCACATGTCGTTTCCAAAGTCTATATACCCCGAAGCCTATCCATAACTCACTCGAACCCTCGGGGATCCAAACCAAACATGCACCCAAAATCAAAAATATCATACTGACTTGTTCGTACGATTAAATTATCAAAGCAACATCAACAACTACGAATTTAGCATCAAAATTAATGAAATTCTCAAGAACACTTAAAGTTACTATTTTCACAACTGAGGGTCCAATTTATATCAAATCAACTCCGATTCTTAGAAAATTTTATAGATTCGATTTAAACATTATTTTAAACCTATACCGGGCTCCGAAATCAATATACATGCCCGATACCATCATGTTCAAACATTATTCAATTTACAAACTTCTTATATTTTTCTGTTAAACAATTTTCTTTAAAAATTTATTTCTCGGGATAGGGACCTCGAAATTCAATTCTGGGCATACGCCCAAGTTTCATATTTTTCTACTGATCCTTTGGGACTGTCAAATCACGGGTCCGAGTCTGTTTATCCAAAATGTTGAGTGAAGTCAACTTAAAATCAAATTTAAAGGCAAAATTGATATTTTTCACAAATTTTTACAGAAGAGCTTTCCGGAAGCGCGCCCGGACTGTGCACGTAAATCGAGGAGAAAAATGAAGTCTTGAAGGCCCCGGAACCCCAAATTAGGTTCTAAAACACGAGATGACCTTTTGGGTCATCACATTCTCCACCTCTAAAATAACCGTTTCGTCCTCGAACGAATATAACAAAATACTCGAGTTAGGGAAAAGATGGGAATATAGGCTCCGCATATCAGACTCGAACTCCCAGGTTGCTGCCTCAACAGGCTAACCTCTCCACTGCATACGAACTGAAGGGAAATTCTTCAATCTCAACTGACGAACGTGCCGGTCTAAAATAGCTACCGGCTCCTCCTCATAGGTCAAGTCCTTGTCCAACTGGACAATGCTGAAGTCTTAATACGTGGGATAAATCGCCGTGATACTTTCGAAGCACGGACACATGAAACACTGGATGCACAGCTGATAAACTCAGCGGCAACGCAAGTCTATAAGCTACCTCTCCAACTCGATCAAGAATCTCAGAAGGACCGATGAACCTAGGGCTTAGCTTGCCCTTCTTTTCAAATCTCATCACGCTCTTCATGGATGACACCTGAAGCAACACTCACTCTCCGACCATGAATGCCACATCACGAACCTTCCGGTCGGCATAACTCTTCTATCTGGACTGAGCTGTGTGAAGCCTATCCTAAATGATCTTAACCTTGACCAAGACATTCTGAACTAAATCTGTACCCAACAACCGAGTCTCTCCCAGCTCAAACCACCCAACTGGCGATCGACACAGTCTACCATATAGTGCCTCATAGGGAGCCATCTAGATGCTCGACTGGTAGCTGTTGTTGTAAGCAAACTCCGCTAATGGCAAGAACTGATCCCACAAACCTCCAAAGTCAATAACACATGCTCGGAGCATATCCTCCAAAATCTGAATAGTACGCTCGGACTGTTCATCCATTTGAGGATGAAACGCTGTGCTCAGCTCGACCTGCGTACCCAACTCACGCTGCACTGCCCTCTATAAATGTAAGGTAAACTGCGTGCCTCGATCAGATATGATAGACACAGGCACACCATGAAGACGAACGATCTTACAGATATAAATCTCTGCCAATCGCTCAGAAGAATAGGAAACCGCCATAGGAATGAAATGCGCCGACTTGGTCAGTATATCCACAATAACCCATACTGTATCGAACTTTCTCTGAGTCCGTGGGAGTCCAACAACGAAATCCATGGTGATACGCTCCCACTTCCACTAAGGAATCTCAATCTTCTGAAACAAACCACCAGGTCTCTGATGCTCATACTTTACCTGCTGACAATTCAAATACCAAGCTACATACGCAACAATATCCTTCTTCATCCTCCTCCACCAATAATGCTGCCGCAAATCCTGATACATCTTAACGGCGCCCGGATGAATAGAGGACCGGGAACTATGGGTCTCCTCTAGAATCAACTCACGGAGTCCATTCACATTAGGTACACGTATACGACTCTGCATCCTCAAAACTCCATCATCTCTAACTGTAACCTGCTTGGCACCCCCGTGCCGCACCGTAAGGACAAATAAATGAGGATCATCATACTGCCGATCTCTGATACGCTCAAATAATGAAGAACGAGAGACTTTGCAAGCTAAAACATGGCTGGGCTCAGAAAAATCCAACCTCACGAACTGATTGGCTAAATCCTAAACATCCAAAGCAAGCGGTCTCTAACCGAATGGAATATATGCAAGGCTGCCCATGCTGGCTGACTTCCTACTCAAAGTATCGGCCACTACATTGGCCTTCCCCGGATGATATAAGATGGTGACATCATAGTCTTTCAATAGCTCCAACCACCTCCCCTGCCTCAAATTTAGCTCTTTCTGCTTGAACAAGTATTGCAAACTCTTGTGATCCATGAACACCTCACACGACACACCATATAAATAATGCCTCCAAATCTTCAGCGCATGAACAATGGCTGCTAGCTCCAAATCATGGAATGGATAATTCTTCTCGTGGATCTTTAACTATCGCGAAGCATATGAAATAACCTTGCCATTCTGCATCAACACCGCACCAAGTCCAATACGGGATGCATCACAATATACTATATATGGCCCTGAGCTTGTAGGCAATACCAACACCGACGCTGTAGTCAGAGCTGTTTTGAGCTTCTGAAAGCTAGCCTCACACTTGTCCGACCACCTAAACTGAGCACCTTTATGGGTCAACCTGGTCATCGATGTTGCAATAGATGAAAACCCCTCCACAAACCGATGGTAATAGCCTGCCAAACCTAAGAAACTCTGTATCTCTGTAGCTGATGTGGGTCTAGGACAGTCTTTGACTACCGCAATCTTCTTAGGATCTACCTGAATACCCTCTGCTGATACAACATGACCCAAGAATTCAACTAAACTCAACCTAAACTCACATTTTGAAAACTTTGCATACAATTGACTGTCTCTCAGAGTTTGAAGAACAACTCGAAGGTGCTACTTGTGCTCCTCCCGGCTGCAGGAATAGATCAAAATATCATTAATGAAGACAATCACGAAGGAATCCAAATAAGGCTTGAACACTCGATTCATCAAATCAATGAAAGCTACTGGGGCATTTGTCAACCCGAATGACATCACTAAGAAATCATAATGCTCGTACCAAGTGCGAAAAGCTATCTTAGGGACATCGGATGCCCTAATCCTCAACTGATGGTAGCCAGATCTCAAATCAATCTTCGAAAACATTTTGGCACCCTGAAGCTGGTTAAGCAAATCATCAATCCTCGACAATGGATACTTGTTCTTGATGGTGACTTTGTTCAACTTCCGATAATCTACACATCCTCATCGATTCGTCCTTTTTCTTAACAAACAACACCGATGCCCCCAAGACGAGACACTAGGTCTAATAAAGTCTTTATCAAGCAAGTCTTGCAACTACTCCTTCAATTCCTTCAACTCTTGCGGGGCCATACGATATGGCGAAATATAAATGGGCTGAGTGCCCGGAGCCAAATCAATGCAAAAGTCGATATCCCTATCGGGTGGCTTCCCTGCCAGGTCTATAGGAAAAACCTCTAGAAACTCACGGACAACGGGCACAAATTTCATAGTAGGAACCTCAACACTAGAATCACGAACGTACGCCAAATAGGCCAAATATCCCTTATCAACCATACGTCGAGCCTTTATATATGAGATAATCCTGTTGGTAGAATGACCAGGAGTCCCTCTCCACTCTAAACGAGGCGACCCCGGTAATTCTAAGGTCACAGTCTTGGCATGACAGTCCAATATAGCATGATAAAGTGATAACCAATCCATTCCTAAAATGACATCGAAATCCACCATAACCAAAAGTAGGATATCTACACTAGTATCAAGATCCCCCAATAACAATCACACACAAACAATAGACACGATCTACCACAATAGAATCACCCACCGATGTAGACACATATACAGGAGCACTCAAAGAATCACGGGGCACAACCAGATAAGCGGCAAAATAAGATGACACATAGGAATATGCAGGCTCTAGATCAAATAGAACTGAAGCATCTCTACTGCAAACTGAAGCCGTACCTGTGATAACTGCATCGGAGGCCTCAACCTTAGGTCTGGCGGGAATAACATAACATCGGGGCTAGGCCCCATCATTCTGAACTAAATCCCGAGGACGGCCTCCTGCTGGCTGGCCTCCACCTCTAGCTGCCTGACCTCCACCTCTAACGACCTGACCTCCACATCTAACGACCTGACCTCTACCTCTAACACCTCGACTCCTACCTCTAGCTGGCTAAGTGGGCGGTGGAACACCCGGTGCTGGAACTATAGCACGAGAACCCTGCTGCTGAGAACTGCTTGAGGCTCGAGGGCAAAACCTAGCAATTTTCCTCGGATCACCACATGTATAACAAGTCTTCGGCTGCTGAGACTGTTGACCCTGATTGCCTGAGTAAACACCCTGAAAACTCTGGAGCGGAGGTGCACTGAGAGGGGCTGGTGGTGCATTGTGAATTTAAGAACCACAACCACCTATAGCACAATGAGAAGCCTGAAGTGCTGAATGAAACGGATCGCCCTACCAAAAGAATCCCTACCTACAGACGAGGCACCACTGAACCTGCTCGAATGACGAGGCCTCTTGTCAGACCCTTGACCACTCCCCTATGATAGAACCATCTCAACTCGCCGGGCCACATTGGTTACATCCTGGAATAAAATCTTACTCCCTGTCTCCTTAGCCATCTGCAATCTGATAGGCTAAGCTAGTCCCTCAATAAGCCTCCTCACCCTCTCTCTTTCTCGGTGGGAAGTATAAGAAGAGTATGACGGGCCAAGGCAATAAATCTAGTCTCGTACTGAGTGACAATCATAGAACTCTGCCGGAGATGCTCAAACTGCCTCCAATAGTCCTCCCTATGAGTGATAGGAAGAAACTTCTCCAGAAATAGCTCAGAGAACTGGTCCCAAGTCAAAGCAGGTGACCCAGATGACCTAGACCAACAATAATCCCTCCACCAAGTCTTGGCAGAACCTGACAGACAAAAAGCAACAAAGTCGACCCCATTGGTCTCCACTATCCCTATGTTCCACAGAACCTCATGACATCTATCCAAGTAGTCCTGCGGATCCTCTAAGATGTACCGCCATAGGTAGTAGTAAAAAGCTTGGTGAACCTGTCCAACCTCCACAAAGCATCAGCAGACATAGTTGCTCCATCACCGGTCTGAGCTATAACACCCGACTGAACTACCCCTACTGGCTGAGCTGCTGGAGTCTAAAACTGAGGAGCGATCTGCTCCGGAGTACGAGTAGTTGGAGTTTGTGCTCCTCCCCCAGCCTGAGAGACCGCTGGTGCTACAGGAAGTAAGCCTTCTTGGGCGACACTCTCCATAAGGACCACTAGACGTACCAGAGCATCCTGGAGTACCGGGGTAGCGATGAACCTCTCTAGGACCTGAGCTGGCCCTGCTGGAACGGTCTGGGCTAGAGCCTCCTCCTCAAACTCTACCCGAGGCTCCGCTGCTAGTACTGCTGCTCTAGGCTGAGCCCTACCCCTGCCTCAGCCTCTAGCACGGCCTCGACCTCATCCTCTGTCCTACGTAGGAGCTGCTACTGGGGGCTCGGGCTGCTGATTAGCGGATGAAGAAGCACGTGTTCTCGCCATCTGCGAAAGAACATAGTAGAAATTCAATTAGCATTGAGAAGTCAAATCGCAGGATAGAGAAGAATAGATGTGAAGTCATTCCTAAACTCTGTAGCCTCTGGGGGATAAGCACATACGTCTTTGTACCGATCCCTCAGACCCTACTAAGCTTGTCCGTGAATTATGATACCTAAGCAACCTAGGGCTCTGATACCAACTTATCACGATACGAATTTCCCACCCTCGGGAGTTGTGATGGCTCCTATTTGTGAAATCTACGCAAGCCAACTATTTCGGTTTTAAAACATTAGCAACCAACCCGAACATATATAAACGGTAACTAAATCTAAGTAGATGAAAAATGCGGAAGAGTTATAACAAATTCAAATAATCCATTACATGTCCACCCACGAATATGGTATCACAATTTAACGAACGACTAAGATTTTACTACAAATACAAGTTTGAAAGAAATACAACTGTTCTCGTACTGAAAAGAGACAACAGAAAGCTAAAACAGGGAAGGGGACTTCAGGCTCTGCGAATTCCAACAGATTTACCTTGGTCTCCGTGGACTGAAGGCAGCTACCTCAGCTACACACTGGGTCCGACACCGAAATCTGCACAAACGAGTGCAGGGTGCAGTATCAGTACAACCGACCCCATGTACTGGTAAGTGTCGAGCCTAACCTCGGCGAAGTAGTGATGAGTCTAGGACACGACAACCATATAAACCTGTGCAGTTAAATCATATAGGAATAGAACAATAATGACAAGAAATAACAGATAAAGATGGCAAGGGGACATGCTGCGGGAAATATCAATTTCTAACAATAAACCAATAAGGAAGCATGTCACCCTTTATGCTTTTACTCTCGTCCTCACCATATGAAAAAACCGAAACGGCACGATATTACCCTTCGTGCATTACCTCTCAAAATCACGGTACGACATCACCCTTCGTGCATTAACTCTCAAAATATTGGCACGACATCACCCTTTGTGCATTAACTTTCAAATCATGGCACGACATCACCCTTCGTGCATTAATACTCACAATATCAGCACGACATCACCCTTCGTGCATTAACACTCACTCACAATAGCGTGCACGACATTACCCTTCGTGCTTTATACTCTTCCTCACCCAATCAATAGAAACAATGCATCCAGACAAGGGAATCAACAACATAAACAATAACATCCCAGCAAGGGATTCAACAATATAATCAATAATGTTCTTGTAAGGGAATCGTCTATATCTAATCTCGTTTCAGCAGTTAACTTCACATAATAAGTCTCAACTCGAGTCAATACTCAACAATAGTCAATTACCAAAAAATATCATAAGTATTGTTCAACATGGAAATCATCAGTGAGCATGGACAATACATAATAAGAGTTACAACGATAATAGTTTAAGACTCACGGGCATGCTTGACACCAACGTATAGATACTCGTCACCACACCTATACGTCGTACTCAATACTAACACGAGCAATTAAGACTACAACACCTATTCCCTCAAGCTAAGGTTAGGCCAAATACTTACCTCAATTTTACGGACAAAATCAAGCCTCAATTACTGCTTTACCTCTCGGTTCCACCTCTAACCTGCGTGTATCTAGTCATAAATTACTTAATAACGTCAATATAGGCTAAAAAAACCAATTCTAATGCATGAATATAGATTTTCCAATATTTTTCCAAAAAGTCAAAAATTTACCCCGGGCCTGCTTGGTCCAAATCCGAAATTCGGACCAAAATCCGATTACCCATTCACCCTCGAGCTCGGATATACAATTGGTTTTGGAATCCGACCTCAATTTGAGGTCTAAATCTCCAAATTTCGAGATTCCTAAGCTCTACCCAAAATTCCCAATTCCACCATAAAAACTCTAGATTCTAGGATGAAATTTTGTAAAAATAAGTTAAGGAGTGAAAGAAATGAGTTTAAAATCACTTATATATGATTTAGGGAAGAAAGAGTATTTGAAAAATCGCCTCTTATGCTTTAGGGTTTTGGAAAAAATAAAAATGGATGAAAAGTTCCGCTTATATAACCCTCACAGATCCTCAGAACGTTGACAGCGGAAAAAAGACCGCCGACCACAAAATATCGGGAGCGGCCGCGGAAACTCTGGCCTTGCCCACCGCAGACCGCAAAATCACACCGAGGCTGCGAAAATTCACTGCGGACCACGAGACCCTGGTTCAGAGACCTGCAATTTTCTGGAATTATGCAGCACAAGTCTTTTCCTAAGTCTATACATCCCGAAGCCTATCCATAACTCACCTGAGCCCTCGGGGCTCCAAACCAAACATGCACCCAAACCGAAAAATATCATATGGACTTGTTCGTGCGATCAAATCATCAAAGCAACGTCAACAACTACGAATTTAGCATCAAAATCAATGAAATTCTCAAGAACACCTAAAGTTACTATTTTCATAACTGAGGGTCCGATTTATATCAAATCAACTTCGATTCTTACCAAATTTCACAGATTCGACTTAAATATTATTTTAGACCTGCATCGGGCTCCGGAACCAACATACGGGCCCGATACCATCATGTTCAAACATTATTCAATTTTCAAACTTCTTATATTTTTCTGTTAAATAATTTTCTTTGAAAATTTGTTTCTCGGATTAAGGACCTCGAAATTCGATTCCGGGCATATGCCCAAGTCCCATATTTTGTACGAACCCTCCGGGACCGTGAAATCACGTGACTGTTTACCTAAAATGTTGACCGAAGTCAACTTAAATTCAAATTTAAAGACAAAATTGATATTTTTCTCAAATTTTCATATAATGGCTTTTCGGAAGCCAGCCCGGACTGCACACAAATCGAGGAGAAAGAAAATGAGGTTTTGAAGGCCTCAGAATCCTGGATTGGGTTATAAAACATGAGATGACCTTTTGGGTTATCACACTGCCACAATACATACCCCTGTTCAATTCCAAGACTGTGCGTTTTTAATTACATAATTAAGAATACCGACTAACTTCGGTCAGTTTTTCGGCATATTTTTTTCTTTTTTGATTGTTTGTAAAATTTAATTGACCGATCGAAATCGGTCGAAAATTGCGATCGACTTCAGTCGCTATTTATTACCCACCAGCCTAATTTCGACGGATTAAAATCAATTGAAAATTAATTGATTTTTCTAGTTTTCCGACCGATTTTGATCGGTATTTCTGGACAACTTTTCTCAAATTTCTAGTAGTGAACGTTCATGACTATCGTAGTTTATTTAAGTTTAAGCCAATAGTTGATTGATTAATTAACTGTGTGTCCTAGTAATCAATAATACATAAATATTATTCAATTGGAGTGCAATATTAGGATATCATCCTTGTGATAGGAAGTTTCTTTGAAAGTTGGAAATAAACAAGAATTTTCGAGAAGTTCCAAGATTGACTTTTGTTAGTGAAACCAAACCAGAGATTTGGGATTTGTCATTCAAATGTTTTCTTTTGCCATTTCCTTCACGCTATAGGCTATTTTTTAGTGTCTTTGTCACACAGTCTACTTGTAACTGAAGTAAATGGAGCTAATAAAAAAAAAAATTAACCCAAATAGCCGTACATCCAACCGCTTAAACTATAAATAATCGATGGAAATATAATATATGCATAATTTATATATTATATGTGTATAATTATTATATAATTTATGTATATGATTATAAAAAGTAAACAATGAATATGACTGTTATTTGTATAAACATAAAAGAAGCCAAAAAGAAAAGAAAGAATTAACCTTCTTCCCAACCCATATTGACAAATATATCACGTGACATCACTGTTGAGTATTACATTTTTCCTATATTTCTTTTTTTAGTTTTTCACCAAGTGTTCGGTACATGCATTGAGGCCTAATTAAATTCAAATTCGTACCGAAAAGTTTCATGTTGAGAGGTAAAATCCTCCCTAATAAAGGCGTCCAACACCTCGACTAAATTCAGATTCGCGCCGGGAAATTCCACTTGACGAATAAAGCGTTCCCTAGTAAAAGCGATTGTATACCCAAAATTAAAACCCGAAACATCTAATTAAAAATGCATGAAAGGGTACTTACTCTCCATCATATCTCTTGTTGGTTGCATTTTTCTTTCATTGAATTCAAAGAAAAGACTTCTTTACCGTCCCTATAGAAGATAATGCCATAATTTAATTACATGGAGATAAGAAACCTAAATTCTCACTTCTTCGACAAAAGTCAAATACTAAATATTTAACTTGATGGGTAAGGAATTATAAGCAGGTAGGATTTGCCTACCTCTACCAAATAAAGGTGGAATTAGAAAAGAAAAATCGATAATCTTTCAAGTAAATAACTAGGAAATTCATTAGTCAAAGGATTGAGTATATCGTTAACATAGTTTGATGTATTTGTTGGAAAAAAAGCCAGTTAGAGATTTGACCTTTGCTGGTATTTAGGAAAATTGTTTAGTAGTAAGTTACAATTAATAATCAGTGGGAGGAAACGATTTTTATTATGAGTTTAACTTTTATATACTGACGTTGTAAAAGAATATTTATACCGCCAGATCACAAAAACAAATAACTATAAAGTAACTCTCCATAAAAAATAAAATTAGTGATCAGGAATACAATGCAAATTACTTGCTACTGTATCTAAATTGCTCAATTTTGCTCTCTACCATAGCTTAATTTGGTTCAATCATACCTTTATCATTAACAAATCGCCTCGTATTTATTTTACCATTAATGAAGCACCAACTTGAAATGAATAGACTCCATGTATGCAAATTCGTCAAGAAAAATATCTAAATTTATCCCTCAAATTTTCACTATGATTTAAAATTATTCTTAAGCTGGAGCTTCGTTAGAGCTCGTGAAGGAAAAATAAATAAAAAAATTTCGTAACAATAGGGGTAGTATTAAATTAAATATTTAACGGACAACAAAGTTACTCGATTTTATATAATACTGAGACAAGTTTGATGCTTTCCTATAAGTAATTAAATCCTTTTGTTATATTTAAATGTTGAATTGAATGCAGCCACAGAATTCGAAAGATTGTTCGGCCAGTTCAGATTGGATTTGAAAATTTCGATTTGAATTTTTAGTTTTTTTATTTATTTAAGAAATAATTCAAATTCAATCCAAATAAGTGTGGATTGGATCGAATTTTTACGTTTAGTTTCGGATTAAGATTTGGATATTTTAAATTTTCGGTTTTGAACCTATGAGTTGAGTTGTTTCTTCTCCTTACAAAAATAAATATCCAAATGAAGTATTCGTGTTAAATTACTTAATAGTTCCTCATTCTCACCGCAAACATCTAAAAAAAGTATTCATGCGACTAACGAAATAACTATTAAGGAAATATTGCAGAAACATTAATTAGGCCAATAAAAAGTAGCATTAGTAAAATTATGTCCAAATAAAACGTCTTCTGACAATAACTTAATAATTAGTATTAAATATATGAAATAATATAAAATGGATAGAATATTGGGCTTATTGTATTGATATATGGATAGTGGACTTATGTCGAATGGGTAGCACTAAATGTATAAAGTTTAAAAATTTCGAATTTTCAGATATTCAAAAATTTGAAGTATCAAATCTAACATCCAATCCGAAATCCAAAAATTTTAAAATTTAAGTCCAAAATCTAATTAGTAATCCAAAAATCCAAACCAATAATCCAAAAAATTCATCATCCTTTTCTTTCTTTTTCCTTTTTGGAATAAAAGCCATATATACTCATGAAGAGCAGTTAAAGAAAAAGAAGTAATGCTAAACATGGTCAGAAAAAAGACAAAAATGATGACAAATTTGATGATGATTTAATTCACAACAAGTTAATAAAAAATTGAAAGCAGCCAAACTAATCATTTGACAAAGAATTTAATTAATGCTGCAAAATTGCATGTTTCTTCTGTACAAGGCAAAACGGATTTGAATTGTTAATTTAATTTGTTGTGTGTTTTTTGTACTCTATAATATTCTAGAACTTTTCTAACTTTCATGCAATTAGATCATAAAAAGGATTTTTTTTTTAGATTTTTTTTTTATGGAATTAAGGATTGAATAGTTGATGTTAGTAGCTTTTGAGCACTTTTTTGAGAAATTGTGACGAAGATATATATCAACCTATTACTGTATATGAATCTGAAACTACCTGCTTCTTATTTTATTTCATATTAAATTTTCATGAATACTACTGTTGAAAAACATAAATTAGCGACAGACAAATTTTATAGCTAAAAAGAAAAAACTGTCGCTAATATCCTATTTAATGAAGATTTAGCTACAAATTATTAGTCTCTTGTTGCTTTCTTGAGCCGAGGGTTTCCTGGAAACAACTTCTCTTTCCCTCGGGGTAGGGGTAAGGTCTGCGTACATATTACCCTCCCCAGACCCCACTCGTGAGATTATATTAGCCGTTGTTGTTGTTGTTGTTGTTAACTAAAGATTATCTAGAAATTCTATTAGCTACGAACAATTTAGCGACAGATTGATAACGAAGTTTGTAGCAAATTTTAATTTTTTTTTTGGTCAAAAAGGTCTTTAGATGACTTCTTTAATTTTCCATTACTTGCCGTGTTGCTTGAAGCTCTTTTTTTATATATATAATAATATGAAGAAAAAGTTTGACCTTTGTGATTTGAAACTAATTGGAACATAATTATATATATTTTTCCTGCAGTTATAAAAGCATCACTATACTTGCTTGATATTCCAAAAACTTCTCCTAAATATTATCTTTCATTTTTCCGAATATTTTTTTCTTCACTAAAAATAAAAATATGGGAAGGTATCCTTGTTGCAAATTAGATGATAATGATTTGAAGAAGGGACCATGGACAGAAGATGAAGATGAGAAATTGATTGATTATATAAAGAAAAATGGTCACACAAATTGGCAATTAATACCAAGAAAAGCAGGTTTAAAGAGATGTGGAAAGAGCTGCAGATTAAGATGGAATAATTATCTTAGG
Source organism: Nicotiana glauca (assembly GCA_026770625.1). Taxonomy (NCBI): domain Eukaryota; kingdom Viridiplantae; phylum Streptophyta; class Magnoliopsida; order Solanales; family Solanaceae; genus Nicotiana; species Nicotiana glauca. The sequence continues at coordinate 46,534 of MU717969.1, forward strand.
CCTGATATTAAGAGAGGAGGATTTTCACATGAAGAAGAAGATATTATCATTAATCTCCATTCTGTTCTTGGAAATAAGTAAGTGTCACAATATTCTTCTTTCTTCCTACCTGAAATCCAATTCCAAAAAATAAAAAAAAAGAAAAAAAAATAATCTCACTTATTATGAGTAGTTACGTGTAGATTATAATTATCTTTTAAATAATATTAAATTTTTTCAACAAAGAGATATTTTTTAAATTTATTTAATTTTTGAAGGGCAAATCCATCTCCCATACCTATAGTGTACTAGTATAGTCTACAGTGGAAAAATAAGAAATTTTGCAAAGGGTGTTCGAGGTTTAATAAATAATTATAGAAAGTAATTTTAACTTATATAAAATAACCTCTAGCTACCTCCATAAGGTAAGAGTAATTAAGGTCTGCGTATACACTACCCTCCTCATACCCCACTGGATATGTTGTTGTTTGTTGTTGTAAGGGCAAATCCATAGAATAGTTTCATATTTTGGAAAAAAATTATGAATTTTTCATTTTATTACTACTTATTATGAACAATTACCCGTACACTATAATTATCTTTTAGATGATATGACGGTGTAATCAAAATTTGCACAATCATTATGTAGCATTAAACTCTAATTTCTAAATTTGTGGCTATTATTTGTAGGTGGTCAAGAATTGCAACTCATCTTCCAGGAAGAACTGATAATGAAATAAAAAATTTCTATAACACACATTTAAAGAAAAAGCTTCTCAAATTAGGAATTGACCCCAAAACACACAAACCAATATCTCATTTTCAATTTACTTCTAACTCCAACTATTTTGTTTCTTTAGAATCTACCCTTAGATTACAAGCACATTTTACTTTACTAGCCAAAATCCAACAACTTATAAATTCAAACTTATTTTCATCAATTCAAGGCAATATTTTAAGTAATCCAAATCCTCTATTATTTCATGAGAGCCTTAAATATGAGAGTGGTCAACCCCAATTCTTGAATTCCTCTCTAGCAAATTTCACCACAACAATTCCTTGTTTGGATAATACTAATTCACTCTCCAATGATTATTCTTATATTTCAAATTCCTTAGAAATCCCGTCAGGGACATCTGATAAAATTGAAATGATACAAAGAAGATTAGCACAGTCGTTCCTGTGTAATGACGACATGCAGAAATCGAGAGATGGTTCAAATTCCTCAGGATTATGTCAAGCTAATGAATTGAATTCAAATGAAAATCAAGTTGAAGGAGTACTTGCAAGAGCTTCTACTCAAGGAAATTGCAACTTTAATCAAAATTGTATTCCCACGTTTTCTGAATTAGATGATATTGCTGCATGGGAAATACCTCAGGATGATGAAGAAATTAATACCTTTTGGAATACTATTTTCCACTGATTTTTTTCTTTCATATCTTGACATGCCTAAATATCTTGATATTTTAGCTTCCTTTTCTATCTTTTTCCTGTACAATATTGTTAAAACTTTTTTCCTTTTTCATTTGTGTGGAGAGTATTATTTTGATCTGTAATTGTTGGAAATCTATCCATCAATATTATGTTGCCGTCGTCCATGTTGGAGCTTTTTTTTTTTTTTTTTTTTTTTTTTTTTTTTTTTTTTTTTTTTTTTTTTTTTTTT
>MU717971.1:3616-19302 GCA_026770625.1 Nicotiana glauca
AGTCCGAAATCATCATACGAACCTGCTGGAACCTTCGGATCCCAATTCCGAGGTTGTTTACTCAAAATTCCAATCCTAGTTCGTTTTCTCCAACTTAAGGCTTTAAAAATGAGAATTTCCATTTAGATTTCACTCCAAACTTCCTGAATTTTTAGTTCTGACCACACACATAAATATACCTGAGATGAAGCTGCTCATGACCTCAAACTGCTGAATGACGTGTTGGAACTCAAAACGACCGGTTGGGTCGTTACAATGTTTGATCTCGAACTATGGCCTCCTCTTTTGCTTAGTCGGATGGAACTTCAGGTACAAACTCAGCTTATAAGCGGTTACCTCCGCTGGGATCTCTGTCATGCCACGACGGGACCAAGCGAAACAATCTATGTTAGCTTTAAGAAAATCAATAAGTTTTTTCCTGAGCTCGAGGGTTAACCTAGTGCATAGGTATACCTTTCGATCCGGTAGGTGTTCGATTAATATGACTTGCTCCAACTCTTCAAATGTCAATTTAGTGGCATCGGTGTCATCCAGATCTATGAATGATCTTGGGACACCATAATCGTCCTCCTCATTCCTCTGGTTAGGCCGACGCCAGCATCAGGTGATTGCTATTTAATTTCTTTCTTTTTATTCAGCTTCGCGTTCATTGATGTCAAAACTGTTGGCACCGAGATTACCTCATCAACAACGAATATCTCCCTTACGCCCGTCTGTTCTCCATAGACCTTTTTGACTCCCCCTGCCCATGTGGGAAATTTCAACGCTTGGTGCAAGGTCGACATGTTGTGGACCCCCAGTCTTTCTAATAGAGCGTTATACCTTATGGCTTGTTCGAACACATAGAACTTTGTTTCTTGGATCGTCTTGGCAGTGTTTACTGGCAAGATTACCTCCCCTTTAGTGGTCTCACATGCCATGTTAAATCTATTCCATACCCGGACTGCCGGCACAATTTGGTCCTATAACCCTAATTGCTCTACGACCCATGATCTGATGATGTTGGCCAAGCTACCTAGATCAATCAACATACGTTTAACTTGAAATTTATTGATAAGTACATATATTACCAGTGCATTATTATAAGGTTGTACGATGCCCTCCACATCTTCGTCGCTGAACGAAATGGCTCTTTTTCCCTCGTAATGGATTTTTTAGTACGTTTAATCATTGGTCCTTGGGGTACATCGACTACCCTAGTGATCATGCTAATCACGTGCTGAGGCTCCTCTTATTTGACATATTTGTTGGCATCCCTGTTCCTGAAGTGGTTTTTGGCTCGATCACTCAGGAATTCTCGGAGGTGTCCGTTGTTGAATAGCCATGCAACTTCTTCTCTTAACCATCAGCAATCTTCGGTCATATGACCATAAGTGCCGTGATATTTGCACATCAAGTTGGGATCTCTCTGGGTAGGATCGAACTGTAAAGGTTGAGGCCACTTGGTCTCTTTAAAATGTCCTATGGCTGACACGATGCTGGCGGCATCCATGTTGAAGTTGTATTCCGACAACCTCGGTGCTTCCCTGCTCCCGAGCGGCCTATCGAACCTATTTTGGCTTATCAGGCCTCGGCCACTGAGCCCTCGATTGTTTCACTTCTCGTTCTTGAAGCCCAAACCTATTCCCTCTTTGGTCCATACTGTATGGTTGATACTGATCTTGGACCTGTCTTGTATCTTGATCAATGGCCTTTTTTGATCTATCATCGATCCTGAAGGGGTAAACAGATCCAGAAAGGGCCCAGAGTTGGTCGTCCTCGACCCTGATCTTTGACTTTGATGCGGAACCTAAAGATCAAAAGATATATGACGTAAATATGATAGAAAATGACATAGGATAAAAGATAAAATTATGAAACTTACAAGGAGATTACACCACAAGATTAGAAGCGCAAGAAACCATGGATTCTATTAAATCCACAACCTCAAGAGCAATAATCAAGTAACCTAATCTATCACCTAAGATAAAAGATTACTTACAAGGAGAAACTATCCTTGGAGCAATCAAGATAAGTTCTTGGTAGAACTTAAGGAGAACTCTCCTAAACTCTCAAAGAGATGAATATATTTCATATAACACTCAAATAATCTGATTTTACAATGAAATATTGATGGCTATTTATAGAGACATTTCAACTACTCTTTACCAAACTACAAGTATGAAAACAAATACTAAAATGATCTTCAATGGTGGCTACATGCAATCTTCAACAATGGAGGCCTTAAAGTCATCCAAGAAATGTTATGGTGGCCTACAAATATTGACATGCCATCTAACTACTTGCTACACATTTTAAATGAGTTCACAAGAGAAATTCAATTTAATGTTTTCCACCAAGTATGAATGATTGAATCTCTTGTATTGGAAATCTCGGCAGATTGGTGCAGTCTTGGTAGAAAGTCTATAATTTTGTCTAGGAGTGTTGAAATTGCACAATTCTTGATTCTATGAAAAGACGACATATGAGGCTACACTTTTGGTAAGTTTTGTAGCTAAATTCATTGTATTCTGTTCCAAAACGAATTTCGAATTAGACTATTGTGATTCTGTCCAGATTTGTACAACTATAGCTTGTATGGCCATAACTTGATGTAAGAAGCTCCAAATTAAGAACAGTTTAGCTCATTAGAATATAGACTTCAATATCTTTAATCATGATAAATTTGGTAGCCTAATTTGATCAATACTTGAATAGATTAATATTTGAAATTGGGCCATTGTTTGGACAGTTTTGTGAATGTTGGATAGTATTGAGTATCACTCCTTTGCTCCAATTCTCACAAAGTATTCACCAAATTTTGCATTCCATTTGATTAAGAATCACGAGTACTCCATTTAGGCTCACTTAAGATAAGTGTATAAATTTTGGCTTCTCATCCACACCTATGACTCTCGCTCTCATGTCAAGTAGCTTCTTTACCAACACATGCATTACTTCTTGAGCTTTTCTAGCTTTAGCTCTCGTGATTGGTCCTGATGGTAAATATAGATCCTTTACTGTAATTTCATCGAGCGTCCTCATATCATTCTCCCGGTCTTCAAAAGAATTCGTCCTTGAATCTTCACCTACATCAAAGGGAGAAAGATCAGAGACATTAAAAGTCGCACTTACTTGGTACTCACCTGGCAAGCCAATTTTATATGCATTATCATTGATTCTTTCCAAGACTTGGAATGGTCCATCTCCACGTGGATGTAGCTTGGTTCTTTTAGTTGGAAATCTTTCTTTTCTCATGTGTACCCAAACCTAATCTCCTGGTTGAAACGTCACACATTTTCTTCCTTTGTTAGCTTTCGACGTATACTGTCCATTTTTCTTTTCAATTTGTTGTTGTGCTTGTTCGTGGATTTTCTTCATCACCTTAGCCTTCCTATTACCATCTAAGCTAACCAACTCTTTTATAGGTAAAGGAACCAAATCTAACGGTATCAAAGGATTAAAACCATACACAACTTCAAACGGAGAAAAGCATGTAGAAGAATGCACTGTTCTATTATATGCAAATTCAACAAGAGGTATACAATCTTCCCAACTTTTCAAGTTCCTTGTAATCACAGAACGCAGTAAAAAACCTAATGTTCTATTAACCACTTCGGTTTGACCACCAGTTTGGGGATGACAAGAATTAGAAAATAACAATTTAGTTCCCAATTTACTCCACAAAACCCTCCAAAAGTGGCTAAGAAACTTTGCATCTTTATCGCTCACAATAGTTTTAGGAATGCCATGCAACCTAACAACATCCCTAAAGAACAAAGTAGAAACATGAGTAGCATCATCAGTTTTGGGACATGGTATGAAATGAGCCATTTTAGAGAATCTATCAACAACAACAAATATGCTATCCATCCCCCTTTTTGACCTAGGTAGTCTTAACACGAAGTCCATAGATAAATCAACCCAAGGTCCACTAGGTACATGTAAAGGTGTGTACAACCCATGAGGCAAGAGTTTGGACTTTGCTTGCCGACATGATATGCATTGGACACAAATTCTTTCGACGTCCCTACACATATGAGGCCAAAATAAATGTTCATGCAATATATCCAAAGTCTTTTGAACACCAAAATGCCCCATCAAGCTTCCAGAATGGGCTTCTCTTACTAGTAACTCTCTTATAGAAAACATAGGAATACATAATTTACCTTCTCTGAATAAATAGCCTTCGTGTCTATAATATTTACCAAAAGAAGTATCTCCACATGATTCAAATATTTGACAAAAATCATGATCTTTAGCATATAATTCTTTAATATGTTCAAATCCCAACAACTTATATGTAAGAGTTGAGAGAAGGGCATACCTGCGAGATAGTGCATCAACAACTATATTTTCCTTACCTTGCTTGTATTGAATCATGTAAGGAAATGTTTCTATAAATTCAACCCACTTGGCATGCCTTCGGTTGATCTTTCCTTGGCCTTTCAAATGCTTCAAAGATTCAAGGTTCTTCCGAAGAACGAACTCCTTAGGCCAAAGGTAGTGTTGCCATGTCTCCAACGACCTCACCAATGCATAAAGATCCTTATCATATGTTGAATAATTCAATGTAGATCCTCCAAGCTTTTCACTAAATAATGTAATTGGCTTTTGATTCTGCATCAGCATATCACCTATCCCGATACCTGATGCATCACACTCAACCTCAAAAGCTTTGTTAAAATCTGGTAATTGCAATAATAGAGCAGAACAAAGTTTTTCTTTCAACAAATTAAAGGCATTCTCTTGTTCCTTTCTCCATGTAAAACCCTGACCCTTCTTTATGACCTCAGTCAATGGTGTTGCAATAGAGCTAAAGTCCCTAACAAACCTTCGATAGAAACTAGCTAAACCATGAAAACTTCGTACCTCGGTCATAGATTTTGGCGTTGGCCAATCATTGATAGCCTTCACCTTTTCCTCATCTACCTCAATCCCTTTACTACTAACAATAAACCCAAGAGAGATTACATTATCCATACAAAATGTGCACTTTTTCAAGTTAGCATACAATCTTTCTTTTCTAAGCACTTCCAAAATACATTTTAAATGCTTTACATGTTCATCAAGATACTTGCTATAAATAAGGATGTCATCAAAATAAACCACAACAAACTTTCCAATATAAGCACGTAAAACATGATGTATTAAACGCATGAAAGTGCTAGGTGCATTAGTTAATCCAAAAAGCATCACCATCCATTCATACAAACCATGTTTAGTTTCGAATGCAGTCTTCCATTCGTCACCAAGTTTTATACGAATTTGGTGATATCCACTTTTAAGATCAATTTTAGAGAATATGCATGAACCATGTAATTTATCAAGCATATCATCTAGTCTAGGTATGGGATGACGATACTTTACCGTTATCTTGTTAACGACGCGACAATCAACACACATTCACCAAGTTCCATCCTTCTTTGGCACTAAAAGCACTGGCACTACATATGGACTCATACTTTCACGGATGTATCCCTTTGCTAAAAGCTCCTCTACTTGCCTTTGCAACTCTTTTGTCTCCTCGGGGTTGCTTCGATAAGCTGACCTATTTGGAATAGAAACTCCCGGGATGAGATCAATTTGATGTTCAATTCCTTGAATTGGTGGCAATCCATTTGGAACATCCTTAGGAAAGATATCCTTAAAATCCTGCAAAAGAGAAGAAGCAATACTAGGCAAAGGAATGGTTAGTTCATTAGCGCTCAAATAAGATCCCTTATACAAAAGAACCACAAGGTGACCTGGATTTATAAGCACTCATACACTCTCTGGATTTTGCATATAGGCTTATTTTGCTCTCTTTTACCTCAACTTCATTTTCCTCACAAATGTTTTTCATTTTTTCTTCTCTCTTTTTTTCTTGCTCATTGGTTCTCTCAATATTCACAAAATCATCTTTTCTTTCTCTCTCAATTATTTTTTTTCTCTTGTTTTTTCTTATGCTCTCTTTTTTTCTCTTTTTCCTTATTCCCATGAGAATCTCTCAACTTCATTTGATCTTCAAATACTTGCTTTGGTTTTAAAGGTGAAAGTGTCACCTTCTTTCCATCTTTTTCAAATGAATATCTATTCTTGTAACCATCATGCATTGCTTTCCTATCAAACTACCATGGTCGGCCTAGCAAAATATGACATGCTTTCATAGGCACAACGTCACACAATACTTCATCTCTATACTTCCCGATGGAAAATGGCACCATCACTTGCTTACTCACCTTCACTTCTCCACTATCATTTAACCAATGCAACTTATAAGGAGTAGGATGTTTTAAGCAATGTAAACCTAATTTCTCAACCATAGTTGTGCTTGATACATTAGTACAACTACCCCTATCAATTATTATGCAACAAATCTTTTCCCTTACCAGGAACCTGGTGTGAAAGATATTTTATCTTTGCACAAGAACATCATCTTCATTTATCTGCAAACTCATGACTCTCCTTAGCACCGTCAATTCACAAATTAGAGGTGACTCAACATCACTACCCTCCTCATAGTGAGGTGTGCCAACCACATCTTCACTATCATTATCATCGTTCTCCACATCCGTCTCAAACCTCCCATCAGCTTTTAAAACCATTGTCCTTCTATTAGGACATTTAGAAGCAATATGCCCAACCCCATGACATTTAAAACATTTAGTATCTTTCTTTCTAGTATTAGTAGGGAATGAATTAGTACCTTAAGCTTTGTTTTCCTTGATTTTTTCTTCTTTAGGCCTTTGGACAGCTCTGTCATCTCTTGGCTTACTCCAATTTCCCCTCCAAGCAGTGTTGCCTGTATCCTTCGATTTTCCCCAACTTGGACTAGGAATAGACTGCTTGTTTCGACCCTTGAACTTGAGCTGCCTTTCGACTTTTACAGCCATGTGTGCAAGTTTCTCCATCTCCACATAATGTTGTAAGTCTACAACATTTGTAATTTCTCTATTCAATCCATTAATGAACCTTTGCATAGTTTCCTCGCAGTCTTCTTCAATGTTGGCTCTAATTATAGACATCTCCATCTCTTGGTAATATTCCTCAACACCTTTTGTACCTTGGTATAAGGTTTGAAGCTTCCTATGAAGATCTCTAAAGTAATGTGAGGGAACAAATCGTTTCCTCATAATAGCCTTCATCTCTTCCCAAGAAGAAACTGGTCTTTCCAAAATTTTCCTCCTATTCACCACTATCTTATTCCACCATGTTGAAGCATAATCGGTGAATTCGGTAATTGCTAATTTGACCTTCTTCTCCTCCGAATAATTATGGCAATCAAACACCTTCTCAACCTTTCTTTCCCAGACTATATAGGCATCCAGATCACTCTTCCCTTGAAAGGAAGGGATGCTCATCTTAATACTACCCAAATTCCTATCAACCCCTTCTTCATTCCTAGTTCCCCTTTGCGATCTTCCTCTTCTACCCCCTCTTTGACCATGTCTTCCCATATCAATATAGTTATTATCACTATCTTCTTCAACGCCATCGAAGTGTTTTTCACCAACCCGTGGTTGTGCACGTGGTTGTTCTTGCCTCCTTTCTTTCCCTGGGACTCTTCTCCTATTTTCATTTTCTTCCAGCCTCTCTTGCATATTATCTAATCTCATGCTCATCCTTGAAAATTCTTGTTGCATCGCTTGAATAGCAACCAATATATCTGGATTGGCATTTACACTTCCCGTGATTTCACCACCATTACCTGCATGTGACATGCTTAAAAAAAATTAGGACCTCACAACACTCCCTCACGTGTTTACACTCGCTCAATTTCACACAACCCTCGTGTTTGTCCCTCAATAATGTTGGTCTCTCTTTTTTTTTTCACTCAAGCCTTTTACTACTATAGAGTTTTCCTTTGTAGTTCTGCCAAGTAACTAAATCTGGATGACTTCAAAAGAAAGTTTCTATTGTAGAATTCTAACATAAAAAGCTCATGAGTTGACAAGAGAAGAAACAATGATGCTGGAAAAAAAAAAGAAACAAAGGAAACAACAAAATTCAACAAGAATAGCTGAATACACAGGATTGACTATATGGATTTAATCATAACTTAAAATACATGAATAAAATAATTTGATTTAGAGAGGACAAAGATCACAATAAGTAGTATTTAAGTAAAATACTACTTGTTGAAAAAGAAGAATAGATGACTAAAAGGAAATCCAGAAATAAAAGACTGCTCTAGATTATAGTATTTTTGGGTATATATTTTTTGTATTTTTTTTGTTGTATTTTTTTGTTTTTAAATAAAGAGATCAAAACTTGAAAAAATATATAAGACAATATAATCAACAAGACTCTGATACCAAATGATGCGGAACCCAAAGATCAGAAGATATATGACGTAAATATGATAGGAAATGACATAGGATAAAAGATAAAATTATGAAACTTACAAGGAGATTAGACCCCAAGATTAGAAGCGTAAGCAACCATGGATATATTAAATCCACAACCTCAAGAGCAATAATCAAGTAACCTAATCTATCACCTAAGATAGAAGATTACTTACAAGGAGAAATTATCCTTGAAGCAATCAAGACAAGTTCTTGGTAGAACTTAAGGAGAACTCTCCTAAACTCTCAAAGAGATGAATATATTTCATATAACACCCAAATAATCTTATTTTACAATGAAAGAGTGATGGCTATTTATAGATCCATTTCAACTACTCTTTACCAAACTACAAGTATGAAAACAAATACTAAAATCGTCTTTAATGGTGGCTGCATGCAATCTTCAATAATGGAGGAATTAAAGTCATCCAAGAAATCTTATGGTGGCCTACAAATATTGACATACCATCTAACTACTTTCTGCACATTTTAAATGAGTTCACAAGAGCAATTCAATTCAATGTTTTCCACCAAGTATGAATGATTGAATCTCTTGTATTGGAAATCTCGACAGATTGGTGCAGTCTTGGTAGAAAGTCTATAATTTTGTCTAGGAGTGTTGAAATTGAACAATTCTTGATTCTTTGAAAAGAAGACATATGAGGCTACACTTTTGGTAAGTTTTATAGCTAAATTCATTGTATTCTATTCCAAAACGAATTTCGAATTAGACTATTGTGATTCTATCCAGATTTGTACAACTGTAGCTTGTATGGACATAACTTAATGTATGAAGCTCCAAATTAAGAACGGTTTGGCTCATTAGAATCTAGACTTCAATACTTGAACAAATTAATATTTTAAATTAGGCCATTGTTTGGACAGTTTTGTGAATGTTGGATAATATTGAGTATCACTCATTTGCTCCAATTCTCACAAAGTATTCACCAAATGTTGCATGCCATTTGATTAAGAATCACGACTATCTCCATTTAGGCTCACTTGAGATAAGTGTATAAATTTTGGATTCTCATCCACAACCTATGACTCCCGCTCTCATGTCAAGTAGCTTCTTTACCAACCCATGCATTACTTCTTTTGCTTTTCTAGATTTATCTCTCGTGATTGGTCCTGATGGTAAATATAGATCCTTGATTGCAATTTCATCGAGCGTGCTGGTATCAGACTGGTACCTGTGGTGGACGTAGGCCCAGGTTACCATCGGGTATTCTACCAAATTTTATTTTAGTTGTTTAGTGGCCAAGGAACTTCGGGGGTTAAGCCCCTGAGTAAATGAATGAATGCCCCAATCATCTACGACCGGAGGTAGGTCCATCCATTCCATCTAGAACCTTGATCCGAACTCCATGAGCATCTCGTTATCCATCTGTTTGACCTTGAAAAGGTCTGACTTTCTGGTCTCGACTTTGATGGCCTCGACATGGGCTTTAATGAAAGCATCTACAAGTATAGTAAATAATTCAATCGAATTCAGGGGAAAGTTGTGATACCATATCATTGCTCCCTTGGACAAAGTCTCCCCAAGTTATTCCCCTTGATTGCGCACGTATAGGATATCACATGCTTGTTTTGATCTGTGGTCCCATTATATTTGGAGATGTTGGGCATACAAAATCTCTTTGGTATCGGCTTCAGTGCCGCGCTAGGAGGAAAAGGCTTCTGGATAAACTTCTTGGAGTCCGCCCCCTTCAATATCAGGGAAGCTCCCGAGATCTGATCGTCCTTGGAACTGTATGTTTCCACCTTCTTATCATTAGACTCAATTTTCTTCTCACCTGAATCTAACCATTTCGTCAATGCTTCAAGCATTTTCATTACCTCAGGATTGATCCCGAGTTTAGCTTCACCCGGTATCTCGATAACTTATTTGTTTCTTCGGGTGCTTTCGCAGAATTGTTTGGGCTCGACCCTATTGGGGGCGTGCCTTTGAATCGGCAGTTGTGCTATTGCCGCCTGTTGAGCCTGCAACATTTTGAAAATTAGCCGTAGGCTTACCCCATAACGTTTGCCTTCAGGCGCTTCTCGAGCTGTTGGATGAGGTCCCCCACGAACACTATTTTCGGGATTGGTTGGAAAATTGTTGTTGATGACCACCTGTGACTTAGCATCGACCGTGTTGACAATTGGGACACCGTTGGGATCGGCAGGACGAACCTCGTTACTGGGCACCAAATTATTATTTTCACTGTGATGTCCATACTCAGCGTCAATGTTCAAATGAGCAAACTGAGATTTTGACATTTTTGGGTTGACCTGAAATTAAGACTTCGAAGAACAAGTGTAAAATAAGGTGTGTTATGGAGGTTCGTATCAAATCACCACTATTATCTTTAGCTCCACGGTGGGCGCCAAACTGTTTACTCCAAAATTGGATAACAATTAAATTTGTACACAGTTTTAAGGATACATGGTTTGATTCAACACAAATAATTAAGAATATTAGATAAATGAATTAAAGACAAAATAAGCGATCAAACCAATTGCGATGTTATGGCCAAACCTGAACTTAGATTGAACAGTAACCTCACGCTCGTTTGGACCCTCTGTTCGAATCCAACCGTGAATGAAAAACATCATAAGCGACAAGAACTTCAGTAGCTAAAAGAAAGAAAATAAACTTGTATTGCTTTGATTCGCATGTTACAATGTGTGTTACAAAAGAAAAACTTCCCCTTTATATAGTAGGAAAGTCTTACCCCTAGTATAAGTCTAAAAAAGGTAAAAATATTCCTTTCTCATTAATTATTGATCCATAACTGACATCGAGTAAGATTCACACCGTGATATCCAGTTTGGTAAGAATATCACGGCCCTCTATCCGTCGCGCGTAACCGTTCACCGTATTTTCTGAGGTCTTAAAACTCATTCTTGGCCCGGGGCATGTCGCTTTACCATACCTGATGATGAGCACATCGTTCACTCTCCTTGGATCTCAATGCGAAGGGTTTCTAACCTCGATTACAATCGTGTGCATCCATGCCCTTCTTCGGTTTTCTCATCGGGAAATGGGGATAGACTGTGATGACCTGGACTGTTGTCACGTGAGTTATCGCCCCGATTCCCCCATATTATGTTGCTCTATGTTTCAATTTCAGTATTTGAGTTGATCGGATAGAATTTAATTGGTTTTAACTGGAAATGAGGCAGTTAGCCCCTTAGAAGGAAAGCTTGTTTTGGAAAAGTCAACCGGAAGTTGACTATATAGTTAGAAGGCTCGGATGTGAATTCCGGTAAATTAGTTAGCTTCGAGGGATGATTTGTGACTTATGAGTGCAATCGGAATTGAATTTGGAGGTCCGGTGTAGAATTAGGCTTGAATTGGCTAAGTTTGAATTTAGGCGAATTCCGGTTGATAGGTGAGATTTTGATCCGAGGGTCGGAATGGAATTCCAAGAGTTGAAGTAGCTCCCTAGGTGATATTGGATGTGTCTGCAAATTTTCAGGTCATTCGGACATTGTTTGGTCTGGTTTTTGATTGAATGTGCAATTCGAAAGTTTTTAAGAAATTTAGGCTTTGATTTGATCATAATTGAGGATTTTGATGTTAACGTTAGCGTTTTGATGATTCGAGCAAGTTTGAATGAAGTATTAGATCATGTCTGTGCTTTTGGTTGAGGTCCCGGGGGCCTCGGGGTGATTTCGGATGATTAAACGGGAATTTTTGAAGCATGTTGCAGGTCTGGTTTTTTTATGGCTTCTGGCATTTCCGCATCTGCGGAAAAGGAGCCGCAGAAGCGGTTCCGCAGATGCGGCTGTTGTGTCACAGAAGCAGTCCTCGATGGACCTGGGAAATTCCGAATAAGCGGAAGTTTGGACGCGTAGGCTGTTCCGCAAAAGCGGAAAAAGAACCGCAGAAGCGGTCTTGGGAAGCTCGCAGAAGCGGAGGTGGAGACGCAAAAGCGGACGTTGGGTTTTTAAGTAAGAACCGCATAAGCGGAATTTTAGCCGCAGAAGCGGTCCCGCATAAGCGGAAGCGGGACCGCAGAAGCGAAAAATCGCTGTGGCAGAAGGGTTTATATCATTAATTCATCCGCGAGCTTATGTCATTTCTCCTCCATTGTGGAGCGATTTTGAGAGCTTGGAGGCGATTTTGAAGAGGGATTCAAGGGTTAATGATTGGAGGTAAGTTACTTGGCCTAATTATTCAAGTTTATGGTAGAATTAACATGGAAATTGGGGGAAATTCACTAAAAAGGGGGTAAAGCTAGGGCTTGAGTTTTAATATTTCAAATTGGAATTTGATAGGCCATTTGAGCTCGGATTTGGGAGTTCTTGGTATGTATGGACTCATGGCGAGACGAGGAATCCGGTAATGTAAGTTTCATAATTTTTCGAGAAGTGGGCCCGGGGCTCAGGTTTTGCTAGTTTCGAGATTTTTGCTATATTTCGATTGTTTTCGATTGAGTGTTATCCCATTGGTATGTTGTGATGTATTCGCTCTGTTTTTGGTTAGATTCGACGTGCGTGGAGGCCAATTTGAGGGGCAAAGGCGTCACGAGCGAGGAATTCCACCGGTTCGAGGTGAGTAATACTTGTGAATGATATTCTGAGGGTTTGAAACCCCGGATTTGCACATCATAGTGTTGTATTGTGGTGACTTGCATGCCAGGTATGAGCATGGGGTAGAGCACCATTGGGGATTGTGACTTGGTCCGTCCCGATTGTTGATTTTACTGCGTGATTGACTGAAAACTACTTGATTCTATCATGATTTGGGTTGATAGCCATGTTATGGGCTTCGTGCTGATTATTTGAATCCTTCAGGGATTGATATCAATGTTTTTGCATTACATTACATATTATTTGATCTCAGTCCAAGGTTCTAAATGCTGCTTTGCAAACTCAGCTATCTTTCTAAGATTTGAAAACTTAAATGATATTTTACTGACGTTTTGAGCTGAGAACTGCTATTTTACTATTGCCCAAGGGGCTTATGTGCATTGCTGGACTGAGCATGGATCGGGCTGCGCACCGCAGCAGTGTTATGTGTGCATTTCTGGACTGAGATATGGATCGGGCTGCACGCCGTAGCAGTATATACATGTACATGCATGGATCGGACTGCACGCCGCAGTAGTACATTATATGGATCGGACTGCACGCCGCAGTGATATAATATGTGGATCGGACTGCACGCCGCAGTATTATAGCGCGTTAGACCTGGTGCACCTTGTATTTACCGATTACCGAGTACAGTTAGAGCCTTCGCTAGTGGGAAGGTAGAACTAACATACAGTTACAGTTTTTCCCTAGAGTAGGGACCTACAGTTATATTTGATTCCTTTTACGAAGGGGTCCACACAGTGATATAGATTACACGATCCTTTTCTGAAACCTCCCAAATATAATGATTTGCTATGACACAGTATTTACCGAATTTATTACTGAATTGTTAAATTGATTTTGTCACAAGAAACACATGATGAGACTGATTACTATTACCGTTTTAGAAAGGGCATTTTATTTTGTGATTATTATACAAGCATGTTTTCTGACTTGTCCCCAATTAAAAATAGTTGTGGTTAAGTGTTATTACTCACTGAGCTAGCGACTCATTCCCCGCTAATTTTTTTTTACTGAGACAGCAGTTGACACAAGCAAGGATTTCGTTAATTAGAGCGTACAGGGTGATAGTTCTCGGTGAGCCTCGCATTTGTTCGCGTGGGCGAAGATTTCTATTTATTTTTTTGGTCTTTCTTTAAACTCTTAGAGTCGCTCCAAAGTCATTTTGGTATTCGCTCTGTTTTTGGTTAGATTCGACGCGCGTGGAGGCCAATTTGAGGGGCAAAGGCGTCGCGAGCGAGAAATTCCACCGGTTCGAGGTGAGTAATACTTGTGAATGATATCCTGAGGGTTTGAAACCCCGGATTTGCACATCATAGTGCTGTATTGTGGTGACTTGCACGCCAGGTATGAGCGTGGGGTAGAGCACCGTTGGGGATTGTGACTTGGTCCGTCCCGGTTGTTGATTTTACTGCGTGATTGACTGAAAACTACTTGATGCTATCATGATTTGGGCTGATTGCCATGTTGTGGTCTTCGTGCCGATTATTTGAATCCTTCAGGGATTGATATCACTATTTTTGCATTACGTTGCATATTATTTGATCTCAGTCTAAGGTTCTAAATACTGCTTTGCAAACTCAGCCATCTTTCTAAGATTTAAAAAGTTAAATGATATTTTACAGACGTTTTGAGCTGAGAACTGCTATTTTACTATTGCCCAAGGGGCTTATGTGCATTGCTGGACTGAGCATGGATCGGGCTGTGCACCGCAGCAGTGTTATGTGTGCATTTTTGGACTGAGATATGGATCGGGCTGCACGCCGTAGCAGTATATACATGTACATTAATGGATCGGACTGCACGCCGCAGTAGTACATTATATGGATCGGACTGCACGCCGCAGTGATATAATATGTGGATCGGACTGCACGCCGCAGTATTATAGCGCTTGGGCTGAAGGAGCCCCTCCGGAGTCTGTACACACCCCCAGTGAGCGCAGGGTACCCAAATGGATCGGGCTGCGCGCCACAGCGGTCATGTGCATTGCATTGCATTAATGCATTCATTCCTGTTTGTACTACGTGTCATGGATCAGACTGCACGCCGCAGTAGTACATTATATGGATCGGACTGTACGCCGCAGTGATATAATATGTGGATCGGACTGAACGCCGCAGTATTATAGCGCATTAGACTTGGTACACCTTGTATTTACCGATTACCGAGTACAGTTAGAGCCTTCGCTAGTGGGAAGGTAGAACTAACATACAGTTACAGTTTTTCCCTAGAGTAGGGACCTATATTTATATTTGACTCCTTTTACGAAGGGGTCCACACAGTGATATAGATTACACGATCCTATTCTGAAACCTCCCAAATATAATGATTTGCTATGACACAGTATTTACCGAATTTATTACTGAATTGTTAAATTGATTTTCTCACAAGAAACACATGATGAGATTGATTACTATTACCGTTTTAGAAAGGGCATTTTATTTTGTGATTATTATACACGCATGTTTTCTGACTTGTCCCCAATTAAAAACGGTTGTGGTTAAGTGTTATAACTCACTGAGCTAGCGACTCATTCCCCGCTAATTTTTTTTTACTCAGACAGCAGTTGACACAAGCAAGGATTTCGTTAATTAGAGCGTACAGGGTGATAGTTCTCGGTGAGCCTCGCATTTGTTCGCATGGGTGAAGATTTCTATTTATTTTTTTGGTCTTTCTTTAAACTCTTAGAGTCGCTCCATAGTCATTTTGGTATTCGCTCTGTTTTTGGTTAGGTTCGACGCGCGTGGAGGCCAATTTGAGGGGCAAAGGCGTCGCGAGCGAGGAATTCCACCAGTT